>JAGQDJ010000267.1:0-42854 GCA_022885665.1 Triops longicaudatus | reverse complement strand
TTGTTGTGTTTCGTAAGCAATTGATCGTGTATTAAAATAAATACTCTACACTTCGTAAAGCCACGGTATCATTGATGTCGACACGTCGTGTACACTATGTAAGTTTAGTAGTCCTTTGCAGCATAAGCTACCGATGAGTCGATTTCGTGAGTTTTGGACACAGTGTAGTCATTGTCGTAAGTTTCCTTCTGATAATTGGGTTGACGGTAGTTTGGCTGGGACACGTAAGTAGTTGGGGCAGCTTTGTACGCTGGTTTGGCGTAAGATTCGGGGTACTGCTTGCCAGCTACGTAAGCCTCGTCGTAGTTGGCACGGTACTCTTGTTCGTATTGCTTGACAGGAGTGTATTTGGCCGGGTATGCTTGACCTTGGGCTTCGTAGGTCTTGGGAGGGTAAGCTTCATTGTTGTGTTTCTTGGCGGGGTAAGCTTCATTTTTGTATTGCTTGGTGGGGTAAGCGGGTTGAGGCTTATAATCCGAGGAGTACGTTTCGGGGTACTTGTCAGGAGTGTATTCCTTGGGTTTGTACTCGCTCGGGTAGATGGGTTGACTGTAGGTGTTGCCAGTGTACGGCTTGACGTCGTACTTGGCTTCGCCTTCGTACTTGACGTTCGCGACGTAGCCATATTCATCAGCTTTGTAGGTGACGATTTGGACGCGTGAGTCCGGGAGAAGCACGCGGTAAGAACCGCTTATCACTTTACCGTCGCTGGTGGCTTGGTGGGCGTAGTCATTGTAACTGGCTTGGTCGTATACGCTCCAGTCGAAACTGTACGGCATGGGCGCCTATATGGAAGAATAAAGAAGATCAAATGAAACATAGGGCAAAATAATCTACGTGTTTCTACCTTAAATGTTGTATGTGTGGAGAAAATTTGTATGGCAGAAACATTATCTGCTATAGGCCTACCAGTACGTTTGAGTAAAAATAAATCAAGACAGTTTCCCTTTTTTTCCGAAGTCAATGACCGCTTCCAATGTGCGTGTTTAATGTATATTTCCCGAAACTTAATTTAAAATGTTTCAGGAAATAAATGCAGTCTAGGGATCAGGTGCAGATTTCTGAACTTAATCTTGGTTGTTTTTATTTTGGCCGGATTATCATTATATTACACATACTTGAACATATGTTACCTTCATATTGTGTTTATTATAATGCGAGTTTATCTGAAGCTTAGGTCCTCATTTTTCATCTGTATAAAAACGATAAATTCATGCGCGCTCAGATGGAGTTTTTTCCGCCCTTGGTATCGCTGTCACTCAAAGCATTTTTTTGCGGCTAGAAGTATAATGAAAGCCAAACGCAATACTTGCGTATAAATTCGTGTTGTGTGCGGAGCCATAACACATAAGAAACGAATAGCTGTGTAAAGTTTTCTTTACTTTTTGCAATTATTTCTAGTATTTCCCAAGAAAACGATCCATTTGAATAGGTAAGACAAATGCACACCTAATATTTAGACCTACTGACTTTGATCGATTTGTGATGTAAAACTGAAAATTAGTGTAGATCTTAACGATCTCCTACCCCTCCCTTACCAAAGCTTTCTCATTTGATCATGCCTAGGATAAAGACTGCGCGAAAAATAAAGACTTCTGATTCAATGGAAATGTTAACTTACGTAATTTTCAGTAGGGTTTTGGTAACGGGAAGTTGGGAGATAATCCGGTTTCGAATAAGAAGCCTGGATTACTTCACTAGCCACGGCGTAAGCCAATAGACTGACGACAATAAATACCTGAAAAATCAAATGGTGTTAAATTTCTTTTAAAACTGAGAATTGCTTGGGTTTTGCTTTGATTACTTTCATGTTGGTGCTGGTTTGAAGTTGTTAGACAATGTGATGCATTTTCGTTCTAAAGTGAACTTATATATACTAACAAAAGAACTAGAGGAAAGTTTTGACCTAGACTTGGAGCTTTACTCTGGGCATCGTAGCTTTTTCTTATAACCGCAAAGTTAGAGATAACAACACTTTCGGTAAAAAGTCGAAAGACGCCGACGCCCTAGTTTTTTTTTATTATTTTTCCCCCCTTGATGTTAAATCAGTTTTGCACTTCACACATTTTTGGGATTATTTTCGAATTGCAGTACCTTTTTACTTGATTGCGTATTCCCTCTCACAGATAAATCGCGTACATCCGGCAATTCCGAAGACATGGCCGCGTGCCATGCTTGGGGTCTTTTTTGGTTGGAAGTTTAAAACTAGAACAATTTGTTCGGAAACTTTCCTACAAAAGTGAAAATATGTTAGGGAAAACGCAGACAAGGTCAATAGTCCACAGCTTGCGTTATCACTACCGCAGTAGCGCACGTGTTATAAAGCGTTTTGTGACAGTTTAATCTTAACCACAAGTCTATATGGATTATGCTTATTTGGCGTTTAGTTTATGATCGTTTTCCTTAATGTGATTTAATAAACTGAGCAAATGAAAACCCTTACAATTTTTCGAGTTTGTTGGGGTAATTGAAGCAAAATAAAAACGATCAAAGGAATGAAATATACAAAAAGCACCCTTATTTCATGATTTTTACTGGAATCTTTGTTTGCATGTACATTATTCTCAGCTAAAGACAAAAGTTTATTTTTATTTCATCGCTTTCAATGTAACTAAGCAACAACTCGGCAATTAGTAATTCCAATCTAGTCAATCACAACTGTTAGAATTGTATTCTTGACGCAGGAGATAGAATATTACAGTTGTTTATAAAATAGCTTTCTGAACGCCTTGCTCATTTGCCTAATTTGTGGTAAGTAACACACTGCGTGTAATGAAAATCAACATAATGTGTATTTAATGTCAAATTAGTTTGGAACCTCCATTGACATTGCCGATAAGCGAGCAAGATGAATAAATACTTCACTACAATTTATAATGTTTTGATTTTGGTAAGATTCTCCACAGTTTTGAAGAAAACTAAGATTATGTATTAAAAATGGCGCTGTCGTTTACAATGACACATCAGTGGTCTGCTAGTTTGACATATTTCACAGCACCCGACTGTATTAGGTTAGCAAATAGAAATAACGTGGTCACCTCTGTCATGAAAGGATATACTAACGAACTAATTGTTTAGTGCGATTTTCTGGGAAGTTCCGTACAGTGATGCAATTAAACCTTGAATGATGAGCAATCCTGGAATGTGTGTAACAATCAACGATAATACTTTCCCTAAAGCTTATCAGAAAAAACGTCGACGCCCCTGCCTTAGGTTCGTTTTCCCATTATTTGCAAGATTGTTTTCGCCCTTCACACACTTTCGGGAGCAGATTTGGATTACTGTTTGCCTTTTACACAATTTCGTGTCCGCTCCCGTAAACAATTCCATACATCCGGTAATTTCCGATCACATACCCACGTGCAATTATTGAGGTCATTTTTTGGTTGGAACTTCGAAGCTGCTGCAATTTGCCCCAGAGCTTTCAGACGAAAGTGAAAAATACTTTTGGCGAAAGAAGCCACAATCATCCTGCTAAAAGAAATGAATTACAGCCAGCACTTTGTCTGATAACTGCTTCAGAACTAAAAAATCACGTGTTTAGTAAATACAGTAATTTACAAATGGGTAAAATTCTAGCAAAACGATGGAAGTTACGCGAGAAAATAAATAAGAATTGCATTTGTGTCTCTTCTTACAAGAATCGAGTCGTAATTATTTCGTTATCACGCGTACTGTAAGTATCCGAAAAATGCGTAAAAATTATTTCTGTATCAAGCTTAAACCAGAAGCCAATTCCATCTTAACCACAGTCACAGGACAATAAAGGGATTTTGTAGGAGTAGTTTTAAAATAAAGAGTTTTCATACGACATTCAAAACAGCCGCTTCAATACTGTTTGGACTAAAGCGTTTCTAACCACAAGTATAGCTGAAAACACGGAAAAACGGATTTTCACACAAGTACAGTGTTACAGCGATTTTACTTTTAATTTGCGTTGTACCTGCAAGTTTTCATAAACGTATTTTACATCTATTGTGTATTTTTCCTGAAAAGTAGGTCTGCCATTTTCCTTGCGGCAAAAACACGTCAGTGTTGTCCTCCACCCCTATATCAAAACTGGCCCTTACAATCTAAATACCCGAAAGAGCCTTGATCGTTTAGCCTTACTTTTTTTTAAAGCCCAAAATTTCGCATGAATAGTCAGAATATCAACGCATCTGGTGAGTATATTTTTACGCTATGCTTTCTTCTGCCCACAAGATGAAAAAATTTAAAATCGCAAGTGTCCGAACTATCCCTTCCTCCTCTACACAAGACGAGTAAATGGACAAAGTTAGCGTTACACTTTAAAACATTTAATATTCAAAACTTTCAAACATTTAATAAAAAAACAAAATGAATTATTGTTTTTTGTTCTATACCCGTAAAAATTTCTATCTCTATCGTGTTTCCCTAGAATACCTTGGAATATCTTAAGTGTGCTTTTTACTTATTTTTTAACATCGTCGTCTGCAATTTTCAATGAATAGACTCGAAATCCATAATAGTTCGGCATTACATTTATTAGATTTGGACTTAGCATTGGTAACCATTTTGGGTAACAGTACAACACGGGCAAATGTCGAAGTAGGAAATGAAGCCAAGAGCCACAATGAAAGTAGTGAAAGTGGACAGTATTACGGAATAGGAAGTGCTTAAAAAAAAAAACAAAAAAAAACGTCAATTTGTATTAAATGGTATTCAAAAGAAAAAAAATATATCGTCATTCTTCCATTGCTTAGTTTCAAGTCCACGTCACAAAAAAGGCTATACATTATTCCCATTCTAGAAACTACACGAAAATCATAAAGGGTTCTTAAATGACTGATCTCTTAAAGACAGGACTGTGTATGCCAAACAAACATAGACAAAGGGAATAATACCGGCCGGATTTAGATGTGACAATTATTCCCCACCAAAAAACCATATTGTCAAAAATTACTTTAATTGGAAAGTTTCTCACAATATCTTGGCATTTAAGTGCCTCCATTACTACTTCCACCACGATTAGAACGGTTGTTATTTTCTTGTATTTTTATTTAGGTCTGCTCCGCCCCCTTTTTGTAATAATACTCTTCTGAATGCTCTTTTAGAAACGAGGCGCCGTAGGACCACTTTGCGTGGCATTAGCCATTTGTGTACGAAGGGCCTGGGCTGCAATGTTGGTCGCAGCGCCTTGGACGTGTTCGTTGCGCAACACGCCGGATGTAAACTCTTGCTGAGCTTTGGCGAAACTGGCTCCTGTGTTACGGTACAAACGCTGAACCTAAGATAGTAAAATACAAAATCAAATAAACAAGACTGAAGTTAAGTTTGGCTTTCAAATCAATTAACTTACAAAGCGAAACGTACGAGACAAAAACAAGTAATAAAAATCAAATAAAATAGACACAACAACACAAATTTAAGCAGCCATAATTTTTTTTCGACAAAGTAAAGTGAAACGTAACGAAAACAAGTCAGGTCATCAACATAAAAAAATAAACAAATGCTTCGATATTTAAAAATCACAAAAATGAAAGATAAATTCTCCATACAACCACTTCAATGATCGAACTATATGTGATAATGGAAGCCGATTATAACACTGGAAAACTTCTTTGAGAATCTTGGTCAACAAAACAGAAGACGTTAAATAGATTCGATAACAGTTGTAAAAACAGCAATGAAATAAATGTCAAAATTCTACAAAAATCTTATTATTTTGTAAAATAAATTAAGTGTAATACCTTGACTATCAACAGAAAATCGACAAACGCCGCACCGGCGAAGCCCAATCCAATTAAGAGCACCAAGACTCCTACCACGATATTGGACACGCCCCCTTGGGTCAATGTAGAGAGGGCGACAATGATCCCACTGGCAATACGAATTAGAAAAATCGATATTATTATTTTTAAGCAATGTTTCTCAAGTAAGAGTAAATTGCTTATCACATTTTTTCATTTGTAACGATTTGGCTCAATTTCTCCCTTTTTACGCGGTTTTTCTCTCGTCTTGCGTGTTTCCCTCATCACGTATACAATGCTTTCCAAGTGCACGGACTTCTGCTTACACGTTATATGAGAAATGACAGCTTAATTGTTTTTCAGGATTTGGGTATTAATCCCAATTTTTGCACTGAATAACACTAAAAGCTTTGAAATTTACGTAACCCTATTTAAAACACTTCTCCCAATATTCTAGAAGATCCAGCTCTACACTTGTGGAACTGACAGCCTAGTTCTGAGCGTATTTTGCCTTATTCTATGCAATGACTCGCTCAGTGTTCCATTTGAAAAACGGATTGCCTCATTTCACATGTGTTTTCGTCCTATTACTGACAGTACTATTATTTACATGGTTTTGGCATATTTGCGTTGTGTGACCACTAAAACTTGGTTTCTTCTCAATAATTAAGTAATAATCTCCAGTTCTTCGCGTTCAGGTTCTACTAAACAGCCAAAAAATTCTTTCGAACTCACGAAAGCTAACTAATATTAAGATTTATAAAGATTTCGCTCAATTTTGCCCTTGCGAAACTGATTGCCTCGTGACACATGTGTTTCGTGCTATCTTTTTCAATGCTTTTCTGATCACGACCTTCGATTTGCGCGGTAAGCGAACTTTACGCAGTGCTTAAATAGGGCAAATCACCAGCCTTACGAAACAATAACTTCCTTTGATTTACGTCATACTGAAATCTACTTATAATGCGTAAAAAGGACTTCGAAATACTCTACATTTGGTCGTAGACACCAAAGTTTAAAATGCGCTGTTAAAGAGTTTTATGGCGTGGTCTTCTTACCAACTTCCCATATTAGGTAAGCCGATGGCCTGTATGACCGAGGCGATTAGCTGGGCGAAGAAGATGACGAAAAAGACCATGAAGTTGAAGGAAGAATCAGACCGAAAGGCCTTGTACACGGGCCTGAACCAACACACGTACGACGCTGGTGTAAAGAGGATGCCATACAGCAACGCTAGGCCAAACATGGCGCCGGCACCGTTGTTAATGAACAACGCTAAGCTGCCAGCGATGTTTAGGACGTACAGCAAAGCATGAACTGCGAGAAAACAATAAACTTTAGTACAGTTGCACCTCAAAACTTTTTCCATATGTTTTGTTTATTTTTCGCTGTTTTTTATTTTTGTACAATTCCTAAATTATTAGAAGCATTTTTTATTTTACTTTTAACTATAATTTTTTTATATATTCTCAAACTTTACTTTTGCGCTTTGTTTACTTACTTTATTTTATTTATTTTATCAGGTTTTTATGTTATTTACTTGGTTTTTAATTAATATTTTTTACATATTATTTTTATTTATCATTCATTTTTACTTACAAGCCCATACGTAGTAGATTAAGCGAACGATCTTCTGGAATTCGGGCGGAATTTCGACATTGATGTCCTGATAGAAGCATGGCTGTACGCAGAATTTCTCGGGAAGGGGCGGCCAATTGTTTCTACGCGCTGAAATAGTCAAGAATACGCATTTTTATTAACTTTAAAAATGGTATCAGGTTGTTAAGGCGCTGGCAAGTTTATAGCACTATTTTTGCTGAAGTAATGGTAAAAGAGCTGTTCTGTTTCGTGTGACGTTAATTTTAGAAATGTGACAGTAATACAAACAAGGGCTGAATGAATGTTACTTTTGCAATTACTTCTGATTTATGGTCGAACTTCAACAATACCGGGAAACTATTAGATTACTACTCTAGAAAACAATATGAGACCTTCAAAACTGGAAAAATGGTCTAAATAAATGTAAATTCAGGATTAATACTGTTCTTCCAACACCAAAAGAATTAAATTAACCATCACGTTTTTTTCAAATACCAATCCATAAATAAATAAAACACACTCGTTGAGAAGCAAGATCTTTCGAGATGCAAAGACAGTGCAAGCGCTCATTTGTCTCTTATTTACGAAAAACTTGATTACGTCAGTCGTCTTAAGCTTACGGTTTCCGCATTTACAAAGTTTTGAAATAGTAAATCATATTTTATGTAACATAACTGTTTATTGAACGCAAGAAATCTAAAGAGTTTAAAAAGCAATCGTAAATTAATGACTGAATTAAAGGATGGTAGCTAAGCCGTAATAATGGTTTTTAGAAGCGAAGTAACAAAGAAGGTAAAATTAGCTTGCCTTGGCTTAACTTGCCCTGATCTGTGTAATCTTAATTAACTTAATTTTACTTAACTCTACCAACTTAATTAAACCTAAACTAAAATAAAGAACTTTATCTACTTAAAATTGGACAAATTAAACTATGTTTCCCAAATCATTAACATGCTGGCTGGAAGCCAAATCATTTACCATTGAACGTAGTGCCGCGTAATTCTTCTTCCCGCCGAGCTAACTCTTGCGCTTTGCGTTCCAATTCTTCCTGTCGCCTCTAAAATTCAAACAGAAATTCAAATTAATAGTAGAAAACACACGAAGATACTTTCCAGTAAGAACTAGACCATACCTTCAACTCCTTGAGACACAAAAGCCGCACAAAAGACACATGAAAACGTACACAGTAAGCTCACTCTTTACTTAATTATTATTTTTCTTTTCAAAAGATTTACCTGAAAATCTGCAGTGGAAACTTGAGGAGCTTGACCTGGACTAACTACCGGTGGTGTATTTGCAGGAGCTTGATAACTCGGTACATTAAGAGGAGGATTAGCTGCTGCTGTTGCTAATGGCTGTTAGTATTGCAACAGAATAATTGGTACTTAATAAACATCTATCTGCAATAAACGAATGATCTTTACTTTGTTCGGTTGAGCAGCGGTAATTTGTCCTCCAAAAGGGTCATAATCTTCTAATCCCCTTTGGGTATTACTCGTAGTGTTGGCAACTTGCTGGACGGAAGGGTCCTGAAGGAAAAATGGTTTGTTTTCTTTTTTGAGTTGTAAAGTATCCATGAATTTGTGGTACTTACCGCAAAGGGGTTGTCATCAAATGGGTTTTCCGCGAAACCCGACATGTTAGGGCCAAAGTAAAACCGTTTTTCCTACGTCGATGATTTATCAAACACAATACTATATCTTAATCTACACTGAGGACATAAGCACCTGACGTCAGGCGAAAAACGGAGGCGGAGGATAAGGACGCAGGAGGCGGTAGGAAGCAATAGATTTCGAAAAGCATGCATCTAAATGACGCATTTCGTGATCAGATTTTAGCGTTCGTAATGTTATGCTGCCATCTACACCAAAGCGGGAAATATGACCTAGAGAGAAAAGGCTAATCATTTACTCGGATTTAAAATACAATAAGCGTGTTACCATGACTGAAACCTACTGTACTTCGTAGACTGACCCTCTGGATTGGTCAAATAGGTTATTAAATGCTCCAGGCAATTTTCGAGAACTGCTCATTTTGTCATCGCTTCTCGAAAGTAAAGCTTTGTAACATATAATTGTAGCATATATTGCTATTCGTAGAAAATTTGTAAAAAAAAGCTAGTAAGTAAATTTGTCAGAAGCGGCTCGAATTGTATGCCTTGGGAATAAAATAGTTGAAAAATTATCTAAAAACTACGTAGAGCTATTTTAATAATAACTATTTTTAAAAGCGAAAGCAGCTAAACTCTGACAATCAGTAAATGACTTATCACTCCGAAAATTATGTTAACTTCTTAGGTAATTATTCTACTTCAAAACTTAATACAGGTTTTGAGTGCTGTTTTCTCTATAAGCTTTCAGCGGCATTTAATGCACAACCTGATTACAGAACATGCTTTTTTTTTAAAAAAAAAGTCATCAAAATTTTTCCTCGCTTGGTAAAAAAATTGTACGAATATTTTGTAACATATTCCGATGAAGTGCAATAAACTACACTATGCATAAGTTAACACACAACATAATGACAGGAAATAATGGGAAAATTATGGGCAGTTTTTGTGGAAACGCCATAATAATTTAACTTAGTCTCATTTACCTCGAATAATCTTTGGCCTTAATCCTGAAGTAAACTATCCCAATTTATAATCTTAAACGTAACTAGTCTAACCCAAAGAGCTAAATTAACTTAACCTGCTTTAAGTAAGCTAAACGAAGTTAACTATCTCAACCAACCTTGTTTAGCTTGGCTTGAAAACCCAATCTAACTTCACATAGTCTAGTTTAACTCATTGTAACCTAACTTAGCCTACATAATGTAATATAACCTAACTTAATGTAACTTAACCTAGTGCTTTCCGACATGAATCCCTTAATCTTGCTTTGATTTCAATTGGCTCCGGCTTTTGCCTCTGCACTGTCATTGGACAGACGATGACACTAATGAAACGGTGACTTGTGCAATCGAGCGGTTGTTTAGTTACAGAAACGTCATGCCTTGAGGACCCTAAGCAGCCGTGCAAAATACTCGACATAATTATTTAACTCCTTGCGTATTATCATTCATTTCTTTATCTGCTATCCGCTTATAAAGCGGTGAATGAAGTTTAATTAATACAAAAACATGAATCCATCGATTGTCAAGGACACCTGGCGGCAGTCTAGCGCATTGATAAGAACGCGTCGTATTTTGAATTTCCAAACACAACTAGGTTTTTGTCATTTTTCAGTGGCGTAAAAAAAAATTCTTTGCTTTCGTTGAAAAGATCTACTCGAGAACACATACCGTACGACACGTAGATAGCATTGTACGCTTTGACCTTCAAGTAAGAAACTGTGTAGTAAATCGTGCATTTCATTGTTACTTTCCGCGTAGGTAATCAAGAGTTGTATCGTTTGAGTAGGAGAAAGCTGGATTTTCTGCTTAAACGTGGACATATTCAACCGCGAACCATGACAGCTCCATCCCAATTAGAGAAAGGTGTTCGTGTACGCTTACTAGAAGATGCAACGGAGAGAACCGTGTCGAAAATAGCGTCTGATATCAAGTTTGTCACTGTCTTTACAAAGTCTCGTTTGTTTTCAACCATTTTAATATCTTCTGTTCTTAGGCTTGGTTTGCTTGCATCTCACTTTAAAGCGTCTGGGAAACTGCTAACTGGTCTACATTCAGACTTGGTTTCGGGTTTCAAGCAAATAGCTGTGGAAGAGATTAAAATTTTTCTTGAAGAAGATGACTGTGATATGTGGAAAAAGCTGAACCGGCTGGATCAGATAGAAGAAAACGCGACTGCCAAGCCTGGTCACGTTGCTTGGTGGGTTACTTTCGTGACCTTCATTATCAATAATATTAATTTTTCATTAGTATTGTTTGGCTTTCGCCCATTACTGGTAAAGTATATTAACTTCTGCGTCAATTAACAAACTTCTCATGACTAGAGTTGTGGTGAAAAGATCAAGCTTTCACGCTATTCCAACACAGAACTAACCTCATCCTTTATTATTATTACTATTATTACAATTATTATTATTAAAATTTGCAGATTGGCTGAAATGCATGAATTTTTCGTAATTCTCGTGTTTTACCTGTTTTACGTATCAGGCGACCTTCAGGAAATCCTAACGACACTCTCCGAGCCATTGAAGGGGCTGAACTGAAGAAGCACCTCGCCATGCTGAAGAATTTACATGCCAAATTGCAGGCTGACACCCGTGCATTAATGGAAACTGTTAAAGAAGAAAGGGAAACCCTAATAAAGGAACAAAAGGCGGAGGAGAATTTCTTAAATGTGCTGCAGAGCTATATAGACAAAAACAGGCGATTGTCGTGAGGATATTTTCTTTATTAAATATATTCATCATGTTGCATCATTTCTACGTTACGGAACTGTATTTAAATATAGAATAAATGACTTTCGTGAAATTTGGAATCTTACCATCAGCTACAAATTATTGCCAATGTAAGATTTCTATGGTGACGGCATCGAGCAATTTTCAAGCGTGAATCCCTACACCCTCAGAAACTTCGTCATCAAAGATCTCTGAATTTAGGTAAACATCGAATGCTTTGCGTCCAGGATTATTGTTCGGCTGCATTGTGCTCTCCATTTAGCTACATGTTTCACCTGTTATGTCGTTCGACATGGCGAAATACTATCGCAATGTTAAGCACACCCGTATACATGCAGTGCCCAGCACACAAAGGCGTTCGTTATTTGAAGCATTCGTTGTACAATACTTGTTGCTGTTTGCGTTGAGCTAATGTGGAAATCGCTTTCTCGTTGTTAAATTTAAAGCTTTTCCAGTAATATCAATTTTGCTTTTAGCCAGCGTAGTTCTGCTCTTACGCATATCGCGTAAGTCGAAGATCGTCCACTTACCACTGCAAGAGACAGGGCGTATGCGCAAGTAGAAGTAAAACGGCGTAAGAAGTGAAAATGAGAATTTTAACAAAACGCTGTCCGATAATAAGCTTCACAACAATGAAAGTTTGTTTAGTCTTCAGAACTTCTTAAACGAACAAAATAAATAGTTTCAATATTTGAAAACTCCTGGAACTTTCAGTCATTTTACTTTACCAATAACATGCGTGAATCAATCGACCTCGATTTTTTGTCAATCCTTTTATTTATTTATTTTATTTTTTTTGTGCGTATGTCTGCACTCTGGTCAACTACCATCTGCAGATATGCTTTCGTTTCGTAAGGCAAGGCAGGGACAAGAGTTTTTTTTCGAAAACTTTGGTCTTTTCTCAAAGAACGTACTATTGAGTTCTTTTTTTTTTCGTGTTTTTCACGTTTCGTCCCACTTGTTGGAGCTAACGTGCCTGTTCGACCATGACTGGTCAATAAGACCACCGAAGACAATCAATTTAGTTTTCTAATAAGATACGATATAAACTTTTACCGTTATAATTTTTAACTACGAGACGTAGATTTTCAGGTCAGAAGTAATGTGAAACAGAATACTTTGAACCACGTGCCACCGAAGGTTAGAATGTATCTATTACAGTACCGAACATAAGCCTTTCTGCTTGTTCAGGAATACTTTAAACTCAGTATCCGCTTCTCTGGTTCCTCTGCTTCCGAATCGCCTTTGCAAGGATCTAAATGGCCGAACCCTGCCTCAAAACCTTTCTGTTTTGCAAGTCTTTGTGTCAAGCAATATTTAGTCACAACAAACCCAGTGCAATACAGATAATTTTCCCCATTCACCGGTTTATCCAAATCACTAGAGTTAAGTTAAAGTTAAAACTGTTTGTAAGTGCATACCGTGTAACCCATCAATCCTTTCGACCAAATACAAAACCGATCTTACCCAGGTGTATTCCATAACTGTACAACAAACTCTCGCGAGTCAGTGAACCGTTTGGGGTGAACAAGAAGTCTGAAACAATTACGATACACGCATTCGTTACAGGCGAGAAGTTGGTTTTCCTACCCACGTCACTTGCTGAGAAATAGCCTGCTTGCATTTCTGTTTGACTACCTGATTTCATGTTTTTTTTCCGATTATAAGTGGTCCTAAAATAGCACCAGACCAGCCTGAAGACAAGAACAGAAAGAGATTCTTTTCTGACGAAGAGGAGTGGGAGGGGGACGAACACCAGATTACCCTATGCCTACCGCAGCCCTAAAGGAATATGTTGCGACATGGGAAGAAATTCAACCACGGTGCTCATGTTGTGAGGAGTAACTCCTCTTGGGCCTATGGGAATGAGCACCACTTAATCAGCCCCAAGCAAAAATGTGGTGTCCAAATCCAGTGGAAGCGACAAGAAGCGCAGACATATTCGATGACAATGTAGTGCACTTCTTTAGAATCGCATTAAAGGAGGGACAAAAGCAAAACACATTAGACGGGTACTCGAATCAGTGCCGGCCAAGAAGAACGAAGGCGGGTATGTAAGAAGCAAGTAAATCGAAGATTTATGCATCCTAGAGTGGTAATGGGAGTCATTGATTAAGCAAAAGTTATGAATAAGCCTACATGCTTGAAATATGCGTTCGGGTGCGTATTGGCAAATGCTCTATAAAGGACAGGAAATTAAGTCGACTTATTTATTAAGTAACTTTCTTGGGGAAAGGTAAGGTCGATATACCAGAGTAAAAACAATCCGATGAAAAAGCATACGATATTCCCCCCCCCCCCCCCTTTTTTTNCCCCCCCCCCCCCCCTTTTTTTGTTTTTGTTACATTTTTCGAAGTTCATGAACACGAAGTTTTTTTTTTCTTCGACTAGTGTGGTTAATCCGTACTAATTTGCTGTAACATTTTAACAGCCAAAACAGACTAAGGCTGAGCGCTGGAGTGCAGTAGTGCACAACTGGATTTCCGAGCCTGGCTCACTGAACTGCTTACGGTAGCGTTTGATGAGCTGCTCGCCTCTGGCGAAACGTAATATTTATTCAGCCAGTGGCATCCGCACCAGCTAGGGCACACTGCCCTCCAACAGTTCCACAGCGGCTCGCCGCGTTGGTACAACAGCGTCAATACGTTGCGTTTACACACAAATATAACGAATATTAGCACGCCTTGCAAAATGTTAAAAATGTCCGACGGCATCCAGTAGTATGCCGAACCTCCTACGGCCCAAGAAACGATTTCCATTATCCACGTTACGCCCATTAGAATAAACACATTAAACACGACACGCAATCTATAAACAAGTGCACTGCTTCAGTTCCAGCTTCACACATTGCATCAAAATACTGAAAATTATTATCGCAAAAGAAAATAAAAGATACCTTTGCTTATTACGCTGCTTGGTGATGCTGGATGAAACAGTAGCTCTAGCTTGGCATAAGAACGACGCTGTGACGGAGAAGAGGACAATATTACCCAGTACGGTTACAGCTATCGGACCGTATAAGTAATAAAGCTCGGGTCGCCGGGAAATCGGTTCTCCGGGCAAATCTAACCGAAGAAGTAGTTATTCCATAATATATTGCAAAGAAGTATTCTTACGTCTAAACCAACAGGACGTTACGCCAAATCGTGGCCTTATTACCCATTCGGGTACAGAACTAGTTACATCCAGAACGAAGCCCGTGAGGACAATGATGCCGGGGGTGCCCCAAGCATAAATGGAATATCTGAAGAATTTGCGACACGGTCTTTCTCTTCGGCTGCGTTTCCTAGTAGTTCTCATTTGCCTGTGTAAATTAAGAAATCCAGCGTATCTATTCACTGTTTTTACTCGTTTCAAAAGCGTAAAGTTTTCATTTTTAAATTCCCAAAGATGTGCGAGATTGGAGAAAGGATGCAAGGTGAGCTCTATCGATACAAGGGGAAGATTTACAATGTTACAGCCATAGGTAACAAGATATGAAGAACTTGGCTTACGTAATGGCCCACCAGATATCAAAGCTCATGGTGTTCATCCAAGCGAATGCCGACAGGAAGAAGAAATGTGTCATGAGAGCTACAAAGTTGTAATTTAGGCAACAAGCCCCTTTGGAACAATTTATGTTACTTACCCCAAAATAAACACAGCGCGTTCGGCAAAGTGGCAATTTGTACAATACCGAGACCGACATATGTCATAAAAAGCGCCAGGACGTGGCACATGATGGTCAAACCATGCAAGTTTCGCAATTCGGGTAGCAGTGCATAAACAAGGAACGTGAGGAGCAAAAATGTCGCAGAGACGAATTCCAAAGGGACGAAAACGTTCCGGGCAACCCATATGTCGTGTGTTTCTTCGTGTTGTGGCGGGAAGCAGACCACTGCTGTCAGCTAAAAATTACAAAGAATAAAGTTACTTAGGACATTGCTTCCCAGTAGTGGGTAAACTGCCCAAATTTCGGTACCAAACGTTCGGTTTTGGATGAAGCATTTATAACACAGCAGGGCAACGGCAGAGAAAAGGCTTTTATAAGCAATTACACTGAAATTCCGAAGACGATTTCTCAAACGTAGCTAAATAATTTGCAAAACTGAAGCGAGCAGTAAACTTTTACAAAGTTTGCAAGCACGCTGACTGCATACTTTTCGAATAACAAATTACATTTAAAATTAAGGCTTCAAATTTTGGAAGTTTATGGCGAAAGTAGAAATTGTAAGTGTTTGCGTGGCGTTTTCGAGAGTATATTTTAATTGTAAAAATCCCAGAAACCCAAAGAACCATTTTGAAGATATTGTCCTGAAAGTTCAATTTATGTCGCAAAATTTTGACAACGATATCACGAAACGAGCTCAATCGATATTAAGGACTCCTACATATTTGTAAGGGCTTCGTTTAAGTAACGGAACAGAATTTTAGTACTTAGAATTAAAAAAAATGTTTTAGTGTGAATGATTTACATGCTACTCATAGTTTCGAAAACCCTGACGCTCGTTCCGATTAAGTTGCAAGCTTCAAAAGCTTTTTTTGAGGAAACGTTAGAATTGGGCACTGTAGAACTCCTTGCAGAATTGAATAAGAACCCCAGTTGACAGTAGTGTTTGTCTTAACGGCCAGTGTAATTGAGGAAAAGGTATTTATGTTTATTATTTTCCCCGCAAACAGAAAGTGCGAAAGTGTGTAAGTCGCTGCAAATTTACCAGTAGCCTTTTTGAAAGCTTTAAAACTACGATACACTACAACTATTCTGCGTCACGGTTCAGAAATTTTATGATAATATCGACAGTTTTCACCATGGAGACACAAAAATGTCTCATGAAATTCGCCTATAAGGGTAGGTAGTAAATAACGGCTTTATGTATACGAGTCATATTCTTTATGAAGTGGCTATTTACCTGCAAACTCCCATTGATATCCGTAAGGTCCAAACAGAAGTTTTCCAGCAACTTTTCAGCTTCGACATTTCCTGGCACATAAAGTTGACCATTGGCTAGTAAATGAAACGTCTGGTAATCCGGTTCCACATACTGTCCTATTACGTACGCTCCATACGGGCATAACGACTGGGGCATACCGTTGAATCCGATTAAGTTTATATTAACAGCTTCGGAATTTAACTTGTAAATGGTATCATTCTCTGGCTGCAGTTCAAAGAACTCCAGATCGGTTTCGGTCAAAGAATCGTTGGAAGGAATGCATTGATAATCTTCCTCGTTCATAACGAAACCCGGTAGGCAGCATTTGCGGACGCAATTTTGTCTCGAACAATTTCGGGGGCAATAACGAGCCACCACGGACAAGCTTTCTTCTCCAGCTTGGTCGAAACACAATTCTTGGTAATGAATTAACTCGTCTGTTTTATTCAGATAGAAGTATTCGTTATGTTTAGTGAAACTGAAACGCGATATTATGTAAGGTGCTTCAGAAGCGTCATTATGGGCGCATAACGTGTCGCTGAGGTTGCTGTACTGAATGAAGGGGAACTTTTCCCACAGACTGTCTGAATGCACTCCTTTTCCATGTTTGGCTACGCATTGACCTTCAGCATCCAGTACTTCGTTTCTAGTGGGACAGCATTTGTTCAGAGTCAAGCCGCTGTCCCTGGCAGGCAGCCAAAGGAAAATCCAAACGACGAGACTCAAGTTCCACATACTGTTGTTTTGTGCTGTCAAAGACGTCAGTAACTGTTAGTTTTTGAGAAAAACTAAAAACTTGTCACTTTCTTACCGTTTTTACAAAATGTTAAAACTCCTTTAGCAGTCTTGCTTCTTTCAACTCACTTTATTCTTTTACATGGAAGAAACACATGGGTAAAAGTGCCTTAAAAAGAAGAGGAAGGATTAAGACTACGTGTCTAACTGTGCTTTTCTCTTGGAGGAGACTGTTGTTTCCATATGCGCAGTACAAAACTTTGTAGCCAAGTATAGGATGGCGACCTTATCGCGTTTATGTTAGTGCTACGCTAGAATACAAGAATAGCCTACATGACTTTAAGGATGTTTTTACTAAACTGGGTTTCTGTTTATTACAGGCATGACAAAAGTAAAGCTAAGACTGCGATTAGCCAAAGGAAACGGCTCAGAAGTGTTTATTATTTGGGAAGGTGGCGATAAAAGATGGGCGCAAGCATGTGTGGCGTTACTCAGTTTCTTCTGGCGTAACACGTTTTGGTAAACATTGGCTAAACTATAATGGATTTTCCCCTGGGATCTCCAAGATTAAGCAGATCCTTGGGCATAAAAAGCACGCTGAGAGAAGCGGCATGCCACTGCGCGCTAGTTCACGTGAAGCAATGTTCACGTGAAGCAATTACTTATTGACAACAAGCACTTATTGACTTTGCTTCACGTGAAGCAAAGTTCACGTGAAGCAATTACTTATTGACAACAAGCACTTATTGACAAGTCACTGAAAATTGTTGAAAAGTAATAATAATAAAAATCAGCGGATTTTACATAATAGACTTTACTATTGTACTGGTGATTCACAGGAGAAAGCACAGTCATAACTTGAATCGGTTTTTAATATATCTCCGCCAAAGAATTGCTATTTTTCCTTCTATGCTTACAAAGAACGCAACCGTTTCAATCGCATTCCAGCACCACTGTGAATTTCTTGCATCATTCAGTGTAACTTCCGAGAACAAGTATTAAAACTATTAACTTATTGCTTCATTTCTTATTAGTGAACTTAAAAATAATTTTTATTCAGGTTACTGAATAAGAATACAAATTTGTATTTCTTCTATTGATATTATTATGAATTAATTTTAAGGTCGCTATGAAGCTGAGGGGCTTGTAGCCAGAATACGTGTTAATTTGCGTGAAATTTTGCGAGAATACTGTCAGCGATCCTTAAAAAATGTCCTGACAGTAGCAGCAAAGATTGCAAAATAAACTCGTTTGCAATGACCTTCGGTGCTTTCCAAAGTATTGGTTAGTATGTCAGACACACTGAAGCAATCCTTTTAACTTTAAAGTTGATGCACTCTATCGAAATTCCGTTTCAATCGTTACAATAATGCTTCTTTTTCTATAAGTTTTTATGTAAGGTCTTTTAAATTAATCGAGCTGTTTTGGTGATATCATTTTCAAAGTTTTGTGAGATGACTTGAACGTTCAGGAGAAAACCTCCATAACGGCTCACCAATCATTTACAGCTGACTTCTGCAAAAAAAAAAATTCATAAAAATGTACGTTAAGGGACGTTTCAAATTTTTAACTCCTGATAATAATATAAAAAAATAAGGTGAATTTTCCCATTTATCTATTTTACTGTTCGTTAAAAATATATTCGGCACATACTCTAGGGAAATCGAGTTTGCCATGTGTTACAACATCAAACCACAGCCCATTATTGGAGTATTTCGAGCTCCAGAGCCTTTGAAGATAACCAAAGAGTTCCGAAATAAGTAAATATATTTCTGCAACATACAAAACGAGTAATTAAACGATGGCACTTCATGGTACAACATTGCAATACAGTGTCAACAAGGAAAATGGGGACTTAAGCGAAAACCGAAATGGATCTCTAAGACACAAGAAATCTTTGACTGAACGAAGAACATAAACTGATGAAGTACAAAATCATTCAACGTTTGGCGTGCATATCGGTCATTACGACACTCGAAGGTACTGGTTCCCGTTCGACACTCGATTCATGAACATGAGTTTGAGAAGTGTGGGCGTTGCTTATTTTGCGCTTGCTAGAAGAAACCGTGACCCGGATGGTGCTCATGTCCCTGGTTGCGTACTGATCACAACAGTAACAGGCCATACATTCCGGTACCACGCTACGCCACGCCTTGATGACCGGCTGGTACCGCCGGTACAACAACTGGAGTACTTTTCGCTTGCAAACGAAGATAATGAAGATGAGAACGCCTTGCAGAATGTTCAGAATGTCCGTTGCGATCCAGTAGTATGCAGCGCCACCCACTGCCCATGACACTACTTCCATGATCCAAGTCACGCCCATCAATACCGAAACGCTTAATACTACGCGAAACCTAGAAAAACAGCCTTAATTATTCTGTTCACTGTTGTAGTAATAAAAAATAGAAACTTACCTTTGCTTAGTTCGGCTATTTCTCGTCGCCATATTGGAATCTCTGTTAGCATGGAATAAGCGCACAGCGGTCGTAACGAAGAAAATCAGATTGCAAACCAAAACTGCTGCAATCGGCACGTAAAAATAGTAAAGCATGCCGAGTTGCCCATTTTTCTCTATAAAAACCAACAATTAAAGTTTTAAGAACCTTAACTTCAAGACAAAATGTAAAAAAAGATACGTAAATGCCAAAATAAACTATGAAAATAAGAAATGAAAATCAAATAAGTATTGTAGAACATAAGTAAACAAAAAATATGAATAAAAATAAAATAGCTAAAAGAAAGTAACTGTTGTTTTTATACCACTAAACCAGCATTTTTCTTTCCCAAATTCAGGCTGAACGACCCAATCTGGAAGATCGTCGATATGATCGAGGATTTGTCCAACAGATACTATGATCAATGGCACGCCCCAGGCGAAAAGGGAATACTTGACGAACCTTAATACGTGTCGCTCTTGTCCTGCTCGTCGAACGCGCATTCCACTATTATGTAAAACAAAGTATTTTTTTAATTGCAAAATTAAAATAAGAATTTACAAACTGATCGAAGCGACAGGACGCGTCAAAGCGACTTTTAAACGACATTTAGGGCGGCAACACGAAACTACAGAAGCCTTAACCTTCACCGAACTTTAACTGACCCGAGCAACGACAAATTCAATGTAGTGATTTTCAACTACAGTGGTAGAAGTTGCTAAAAGATAATGGCGTCAGCACTCACCCCTTTGGTTCAGAGGTTCGTTTGGGAAACTTGGCGTCATCGATAGTGTCAGATGAAGAGGAAGAGATTGAAAGTTCGTCCAGAGGCTCCATTGGAACCACTTCTGAATGACCTCCGCTAATTATCTCATTCCAGAATTGTTGGTCTTCCCAGGACCCGTATCTATATACATGAGACAGTGATAAAAAAGAAAGGAAGACGTAGGATACAGCCCCAAACCAAAAGCCACATCCTTACGCGTTTGAAATGTGAATCATGCTTCTTTTGCTGCTGGTTAATTTATTAGTTCTTTTTTCATTCCTAAATGAAATTGCGAACTATTTCGTGCTCCTCTGTAAGTAGCGGATGTCAAGCTTTAAAGAGACCTTTGCGTAGATGTGTGTAACGCATACTGTTGAAATCAATGTCTGAAACACTACCGATACTAATTGTATGTCTTAAGACAAAAAGCTTTACTTTCATTTAGCTACATATGAATCGTTAGTTGATAGAGTATCTAAACAGAAACACACAGAGCATCCGACGTATTATCGTCATCTGCATTCTTCTGTTGTACGTAACTTTGAATTCCAGGTGATACTGGCGAAAACGTAGCTCCTTACCTCTTCTTTATTGTTTCTGCTTTACGAAAGATTATGTTAAGCCATTTTTATGTGCTGAAATTACTGAATTTCTATGCTTCTTTAAGCTTCTAGATAGTTCTTGAATTGAATTGGTTTATGTCACTTTATATCACATTACAAGCACTTAACGTACGCCTTTTTAGTAACGCTAGCTACAGCGCGAGAGGCGCGCTTGAACGAACAGAAGAATGAATGAAAGGAAGTGCCTCTTCCATCCCATCATTTGACGAGGAATGTTTTCGTACCTATGTTTATTAACTTTACAAGTTCAGAACTCTATTTCGCGTGTGTTCTTTAAATGTGTTTTTCTCAAAGCTTTGTTTTCTTTCATATTCATTTAAGCGCTTTTAATATATTTCATTGTTAGTTGCCGTGGAAAGGTTGACAAAACGTGGAAGGTTTACGAGACACATGATGGCGTGTTTGCACGATTATTTAGAAGTGAAAAAAACCCATATGTTTCCTTTGGCTTTTTGTAGGAAAAGAATCATTCGAGAATTTGACCTGAAGGTTCATCTAAGCCGTTTTAAGGATTTTTCTTTAAAGAGAACAAACTTTGAAACTTTCAAAGATGGAGTTGCAGCCGACGAAAATTGTTTAAGCTTCTCCGGTGATTATTCGAAAAATAAATGGTTGATATTATTTGTGTTTTGGTCAAAACATTAGTTTTAATGTACACTTAAAACTTAAATTTCGAGAGTCTTTAACGAAACTTGACTCGCATGTTGAAAATTTAATAAAAACGTACCGTAAAGTTTATTAAAGGTTTACTGTACTCATCACTGTAGCCTACACAACTTCCCTGTCAAACATTGACCGTGAAATATTGAGCAGCTTTAGCGAAAGAGCCTAAACCATTTAATATGGAATTTCCCTACACTCCATTAAGGTGGTACGCAGCCGTCAAACGAAATTGCTGAGAGTGCCAGCAAAACTAAATTGGTGTTTTCGGGAAAAATCTTCACAGAAACCAATTTCTAAAGCATATTTATATAACGTTTTCTTCAGAGGGGCTCCTTTAACCAAATCCAAACGGCTTTTATCTAATTTCGGGTAATTTACCCACTATTGCGAAGCAGTGTCATCGGCGGTAAAACGGGTTAAATTCGTTGTACGGAGCACCATTGTAGTTTTTTACATCAAGTTTATCCCAACCAGTATTCATTTTCCACGTCAATTCAATTAAAAAGCAACTACGGTCGAATCCAGTCAAATTAAATTCAACAGAATTAATTCGACTTGAATTTTAACCAGCTCTTGCTTCTATCTTTTATTTGAACAATATGATTCTTTCGTTGGCAGCGTTCCTTCCTTCAGAATGTTGAGATTTAACTGGAAAACACTGACTCAGGAAATAAGCTAGATAATAATTTACGGAAATTCTTTGTATGACTCATTAAGCCACAAACTAATCATATTTATTTCAGCTTATAATGGGGAATGTAACCTTTATCAATCTTTATTCTTGTTATCCTAATCTAAAATTTCCCTTATTGGGGTTTCTTCATAGTTTTGCCTTAGCGGATGTTTGGTTTTCAACTCTTTACGGAGGAAGGAAGTGGGATTTCGACACTTTTTTACATCCGTTACATATTTGTTAATCATCGAAACTAATCGGAATAAAAGAACTCTGGATCTAAGATTTCTGTACTCATTCCAGACGTTTCTATTCAGGCAAAACATTCCGTCTTTCAGCGATTTAGTATACAAGCATCTTTGCTGACGTCATCCTCTTTTAGCATGTATGCGGCATTCTGCTTATCCAATTACCCAGGCTATCTTGCTTAGATTTCGCACACAGATACGAAAAAACGACTCGCAAGCTGAGAAACGACCAAACAAGACAGCAAACGCCATGCGAGAATTTTTTGCTTATTTATTTTTAAAGCATGATAAGTACTTACGTAAATGTCCAAAACAAATCAAAACCCATGGTGCCCATCCATGCGAAAGCCGATAGGAAGAAAAAATGGATCACAATAGCTACACAAATGACAGAAATCTGAATTAGCATCAACTGATATTAAGAAACAAAAGAGACAAATTACAGCAAGAGACAAAAAAGTATTAACACAATATACTACTCAAACCAGGTACTTTTTTTGGTATTAGAAATACTGAAAATTACACTTTCGTACCGATTAATTTGCACGCAGTGAATGGGGATCCTTGGAGCTGTATTACTGCCAAGCAGACATAGGTAACGAACAGCGAAAACACGTGGCACATGATGGTCATTCCATGCAGGTTTTGCAATTCAGGTAGAATGGCGTACATGACGAACGTGGCCAGCAGAAACATCGACGAAAAGAGCAAAAAGTAAGGATAGATTTTGATTGCGGTTTTTACATCTTCTGTGTCCTCTTCTGCCTCTGGGAAGCATATCAACGCATTTATCTGAAAGTATCATAGTTGTTATTACGATAGCGTCGAAATAACGGAATCTCAAAATCAACAAGAAAAAATCAACATAAAAGAATTTAAATAAAAACTGGAACTAGCAAACTGCAGGTATATTCGGTATTAAAAAAATCAAGCATGTTAATTAGGTTAATTAACATTTATCGCACAGCACGGAAGAATAAAAAACAAGAATCTTTCTTGCAGTTCATACATCGCGCTTCAAAGGCTTATCCATAAAGAAATTTGGATAATCAACAAAAAGTTTGAAAAGCACTACTTAAATAACAAGCAGTTTAAACTTGGCCAAGTTCGCACATTTTCAGAAAAAAAATTGCCCACACTATCATCGACTTAGCTCACGGAGTGACTTAGCTTACGTGTAACGAAGTCGGCTCGGCTCCAAAGTAGTCCACACAATACACAGAAATTTCTCGGTCTCTCTTCTTGTACGCCGGCACGTACAAGCTACCCGTTTCTCCAATGTAGAAACGATCTGTTGGGTTTTCAGACGGATTCAACAGATTCGTACCCGTGTCACTACAATCGGGCATGGCGGAGTAAAAATAATGAATCTGGCTTTCAGTTCGGTTTATCACCAAACTACCGTCCATGTTTTTGACTTCTACAAGCAAAGGCTCCGAGGTTTCCAAATCGCATTCATGTGACGTGAGATTCATGCCATGACCTTCGGGGCAACAGCGTCTAATGCACGTTTTATTCTTGCAAGGGTCGTTAAAGCACACTTTCACCACTGATCGCGCTGTACTCTCAACAACCGCGTCATCTACGCAGAATTTACCTGCCTTATGCACCACAGGCAAGCTACGATCAAGTAAACCGCCGTGTTCGGTCAAAACCAATCTCTGAATTTCACTAACGCCTTCTGGTACGTAATATGTCACCAAATCTTCTTCATCAGTGCAGGTCGGAATTCCGTGGCTTATGTCCCAATCCTCAGGTAAAACTTGTAACACTTGTTTCATTTCATTTTGGATATGTGGAAGATGCCATGTTTGATTTGCGTCTCGACAATTCGAGTTAGGGTTGGTTTCTGTAGCTGGTACGTAAATTTGACCCTTAGGGCAGCATTTTCTTAGTTCAATTGTAGGTGCCGCAGTAAATAAGCCTGGCCAATCAGGTTTGACGCAAGCCATAGCTATTACTTTATGATTGAGGTCAGGTCGATCGAAGCAGAAATCGTTGGTTGTAAGCAACACGTGGCCCTCTGCCAATAATAGGCCATACTCGTTTTCGGTGTAGTCGTGTGATGGATTGCGGGGGTTGAGGAACTGTAACGAGGTACCGTCGGGGCACTGGTGACCAATGATTACTGCGTGGTTAACATTATCTAGCCAAGGAATAAAATTTTCAAGTGATAGTGTGGCTTCGTTAGGAGGTAAAGGTTCGCAACGGCTTCGTTCAACGTCCCAAACTTGGTGAACAGGGCAACATTTTCGGATGGTTTCAATGTGGACGTCTTCTGCGACATCTGACCCTAAACACGATATTGTCCCACACAGTAACGCGAGCGCTATCACTTTCAAAGCCATGGTACAAAGGAGGCTATTCAGTCTGTTGTAAAAGAAACAGAAAGAGGATAAACTAGTTATAAGTACTGCATTTTCTTCTAAGAATGCACTTCGTTTTACGCAGTCCCGGTGTATGCTATTTTGCTTAGGCGTTTCTTTTTTTTTTACATAAGAGAGAGAAAATATCAAAGCTTGGCATGGTATTTCAAACAAAACATATACCAATAAAATGTTGAACATAATATTTAGTCGTTTAATGTAACATACAGGTATAGTGAGATTCGTGTAACGCGTCACACCGGACAGTTTTCGTGAGTTTTTTTTTTTTAACTTTAAATACAGAACAACACAGGTAGTATTTTCCATTATACTAACGGGAACTTCTTCATTATTCGTCCCCTTGCCTTGTGAGTAGTGCTTGGGATATTTTTTTTTCGGAGGATCCGATCCTTCGCAATCCATGCCGACCCGATCCGATCAAATCCTGCGAAACCGTTAAAAATCTCGACCCGGATAAAAAAAAAAAAAAATCCATCAGATCCAACCATTCAATCAAATCGGGTAAAATAAATCGATATTTTGTACATAAAATTATTAATTTTAAAATAATATATCGATTTATTAACACATATCAATCGATACGTTCATAACGATAGCCTCTCATAATCTCAGCCAGCCAATCAAAACAATTTTTCACAAAAGCTGGTGGGATCGAAGTTTTTCTTAGAAAATTCGATCCGATCCTAGCAAATTTCGAGGCTTGGTAGACCCGATCTGATCAAATGGTCGAATCGATCGGATCTGGCGGGGATCTTTTTAAAAAGATCCAAAGCACTGCTTGTGGGCTAGGTTAAGTTTGGTTAGATTAGACTAAGTTATGTTTAGCTAAAGTAAATAGAAATGTTCACGCTTGGAGCGCCTGAAACCGAAACAAGCGGACGGTGTGGCAGGCTGTAATTTATCCTTTCTTCCCAATTCCTGCTAAAACTATCTAGTGGAAAAGTTTCACAAAAAACTCTTGGGGCTGAAAAGGCCATCGCCTTTTGCGTTTAACAAAAACGTACTTTACACGGTAACGCTAAAATAAATTAAACACTGAATGCGCCAAAGTTTAGTAAAGATTATACATAGCTAATATTCCTCTGTGATATTTGCTGCAGGTAATTCGAGTAAACTCTCCACTCACATGTCTCATGTGACAAGAAACGAAACAATGTTAACAATAACATCCCTGTGATCGTTAGATCAAAGGCGCCGGTAGTGGTTGTTCTTACATGACTCACTTGGGGAAAACTTGTATTTCGGAGAGACTACAAACACATGTTGAGCATGGGCTATCATGATTATTGCAAAGGGTCAGAAGTGACTTGCATGTAATCAAAAACACGTGTTGCATAAAACCGACACTACTCAGTTTTCTCTGCTCAAGGATAATTACGCCCACTCGTCAAATTGTTGATGGGTATCAAAATTACATCTCCTTTCTTTTGTACAAGTATACGCTTAGAGCTGCAACGCAATACCGACAACGCGTTCGTTTATACCAACATTTTTTTCTTCTTTTCAAGTTTGTTTTCCGTTTGAGGGCTTTCAGTCACAACCTCATCAAGTAAAATGGTCTTAAATTCATGTGCAAAAACAGAATCCACCATGACATTTTCTGTAGAGCTCAAGAAGTCGAACTAGAAATGGAAAGTTTCAAAAGCGACCGTCGAATTAACCAAATTAATGTTTAGTAATTTGCAGCCCCTCTTTTGCGCTTTCTACTATTTTTAATTATTTTATTATTATTATTATTAATTTTAACACCCGAGACTAGGCTCTCACTCATTGTCGTTGTTACCCTCGCGTTTTCCAGTGGGGCTACTTATGATTGAACAATTAATTCGATTAGTCGTTGTCTCTTTGGCGATTTGTCATATTGAATTCCCGCTGTCGCATGTTTCTAATCCCATACGAAAGCAATTAGACCCCCTCCCTCCAAAAAAGTGCTTAGAGATGTAAGGGAAAAAAAAGAACACTTTAAATATAATAGGAATAAACGTTCTGACCCTCAATGTGTAATGTAAAATACGACTAACGTTCTGACAAAATATTTACATTGCGCCTAGAATTCAGAATTATTTCCCAAAAGTAAAATTATCGCAAAAATATTTCCGATCTGCGGCAAACCAAAGATGAATTTAATCTTGATCCAATATTTATACCTCCAGTTGTAAAGCTTAACTTAGAGATAACAGCGACCGTTAACAGATAGAAGTATAGATAAAAGTATAAGGACACAGATATAATATTCGTGACGATTTTCGCTCACTTTTCGCCCTACAAGGTGCTATGTTGTAACGTAAAAACTAATCTGTACCAACTAGTGACTGACAAGTTTAATTCTCTATCCGTAAAAGCCATTAAATCCACGGGTGTCACCGGAAGCTTCACAGAAACACCCAGGGTTTTTTCGTTGTCGTAATTTCTTTAATGACTTTTTTGTTTTACGAACAGTCACGAAACAGTTCAGAATTAGTCATGCGACTCAACTCTTCATTTTTTTACGTTTGTAAGCATTTTGCACGTTGATGGTCGACTCTTTTCCATGCCACGTTAATGAATGAGCGAAATAATATTGCGATATAACTTCTTTGAGACAAATTTTACGGACTAGCAAAGACCTTATGTAGCAGTAATTGTAACTGTAACATCACAATTTTTTTCACTACTTTTGAACAGAAAATGTGTCTTGCAGAAGTGAACAAACTTACGTACAAATTTTCACTTTCTCGAAATAAGCATGTCCGTCACCACTATCCTGCTCATTATCACTGTTTTAGCCGGAAAGTGGCTTAAGTCATTTACCACGAGTGTATAGGCTTTGATTTCCGAGCCGCAAAATTATAGGCAAACGATGTAGCAACCGCAAACGTTTACATATATACACACACACACACACACTTGTACGCACGCTTTCAAGTTCCAGAATGAAAGTAGCCTTCAGAAAGGACAGGGCTTTAAATGTATGTTAAAGCCTGCAGGGGAAAGAAGGGAAAACCTCTTGCTACACGACAAAGTGCTCGGTGTGTTGCTGGTTAAAATGAAGAACGCGCACTGCTTTGCATGACGAACGGGTTCTGGGAGAGGTCCCAACTCCCTTCTTTATCTGCTACGTCACAAGCGATGACATGGACGAAAATGGAATTTTCAAGACAGATGGAACAATACAGCATTGAGGAACAACGAAGGAGTTTTTCCTTAATGGCACCTTCCGTAACCAATCAAGTGGAAATAAAATAACTATATATGTAAACAACAATAACAACAAAATTATTAAAAATAACAAAAATTCGACTGATAGGAATATGAACGAAAATAAGTTAGAATTTACACTAAGTGAAAATAATGACGGAAATTGTATATGTACATAATTGTATGTCAAAGCAGAAACAGAGAAAACGATACAGTTCTATTTAAGTCTAAGGAAATTCTGGAAATCTAAATATATAAATCTATATTATAAGTATTAAAAATATAAATATGAATAACAAGTAAAGACGTCGAAAAATTGTTCTAAAAATGTGGGAGAAATGAGAAGAGAAATATTGTAGGTAAGTAAATGAAAGTGAATGGAGCAGAAACGTAAATTTCTATAAATTTAAAATGACTAAGAATACGTTTGTTAGTAAACTAGAACTTTAGGATTGGCAACGTGAACCTTAGAAAGCCCCAAAATGCATGAAAAAGATGGAAAAAAGTGAGATTTAAAAAAACAATAGTAGCGTCTAACAGGTTTGGAAATTTTCTGAAAAGTTGTATTTTTTTTAAAAAAAAATGCGGAAAACTCAAAGAAAATCTTTTAAAAAAGTGTTTTTTTAAAAAAAAAAAATAAAGGAAAATGAAGCAACAAAAACGGAACAAGCATAAGAAATGGAAGAGGTACATGAAAGTGACGTTGCAGAACTAAAACTCTTATGTCTTAATTGAAAGGGATGTAGTCGAAACAAGTATCTTGTAAGTGCTGCTTGACCTGAAAACGTATTTGTAACATTTCAGATTGAAGCGAACCCGGCTGAGGATAAACTAAGCAACGTAAAGATGCTCAGATGCTCTAAATATGCTTTTGTTTGGATTTATTAGGAACGGGCTGGAGTTCGCAAAGGAATCTAAACTTACATAAAACGCAGTCGAAGTCGTAAACTTGTGCGTGGCAAGTTTCACTGGCGTGTGAGAAGGGCACGAAAGTGGCTTTGGAGTTGTGTCATTTTCAGAGCTTAGATTCTTGGAAGAGAACGCTTAAAAAATGTTTACAGAAAGAAATGAAATGACCGTAAAGTAATAAGAAAACTCGTACTTATGCGAAATTTATTTGAAAGATACTGTTCTTTAGTTTTGCCCTAGGGACGGCGCGTGTTCAATAAATGTACTGCCTCTCAATCTATTCTAGCTACGACTCATTTTTTATTTGGCTTGTTAACAAATGGTATGCCAAAACAACTAAAATTAGGTATTGAATTTTTTTTTAGAATTTATCTACTTCAAATTTTTCAAGAAAAGAATGTACTTCTTATCTTAGTTATGTCTGCTGAAGTAAATTATTAAACTTTCCTCAAAAGATTTCGCTATCAGAAGTCTGCTCATAAAAGCTTAAGAAGCCGGGTTTCCTATTCTGTAATTGGGAAATACTATACCCGGAAGTCATTTCATCAAAAGCACCAAACTAAAATTTTCTTGCTTAGGTATTTCCACACAATATTTGACAACGAAAGTATACATAAGAAGTTCCAGTTCAGGAAGCTTACTTGCCTAGCGGCATGTATAATGTACTTTTAGGGAATTATGACTTTTATTATGCCTATTCTTATGAACGTACGCGGGTTTCTCGTGGCTTGTTTATTTTAGAGCAAACTGAATTCATATGAGGTATTAGTAATGTCTCAACTCTACATTTGACCAATAAAAGACAAGTGTAATATTATATTACACACGCCTTTTTAAGATTACCTATTATATCATATTACCTTTGGCCAATAAATGACAAGTGTAAAATTATATAACGAGTGCCTTTTTTGTATTACTCACATACCCTATATTACCTATTGGCCAAAAGTATCACGTGCCAACTAATTATGTTCCACGTGTACTTAAACGAGGATTGTTTCCGTGTCTATTTAATGACTGCGACGCCAAGTGGTATTTTTGAGCAGCAAGATGTACTTAAGAGTAAATTACTTCGGAAATTTGGCTGTCTTCTCGTAAAGGAATTCGGTATTTGACTAAATTTCTAACTTTGAAAAGCCGTGTATGTGCGTCTCCAAACTTTCAAAAAAAGATCTAATAAATTTGCAGCGATTTGACACAATTTTGAAACTTTTGAATGACATGGGAATTTTTTCATTGCCATTCCATGGGCATGTAAAGAGAATATTTTTAATAAAAAAAAAGAATAAATCTACAGAACCATTTTTATGGTTCTTGCGATTTTTACGATTTACCTCCCCAGGGCTGCTACCGAAAACCTCAGGTAAAGTTACAGAAAAAAATATTTCTTAAAAGCAATTCAGTGAAAAATGGTAGGTGTAAAAACTCGGACCTTGAAAAAACATTGTATTCCACCGGTTCCCCTGATTCCATTCGTATTCAGTTCATATGCTCGATTAAGAAAAGCTTAATTTAAACACTCTCGCTGTCAACGCCTCTATTACCGGCGAGAATGCGAAAGTACACGAAGCATGTCCATTTAAAAATCTTCTATCACGCCATTCGTAAACAATGCCTTGGGGGTTGTCCTGGAAAAGCCAAATGGAATACTCTTGATTCCCGATTCTTCTATACCAAAGAGCCCAGCTCTAACGACTTGATTCCCGATGACGCCGATGAAGTTGAGTGTCATCGCATAGACTTGAAAATTCGGTTGTTTTCAAGTTTGCAAGTCTCCACAGTGAAATCAATGGAGCCATCACGGGCTCCAGAGTAATCAACAACTACACGAAGGACTTACTTCACCGAAATTTCCACAGAGGAGTGCTCAATAGTCATGGAAGTCTTCGCATTCATCTGCGATTCTTGCACACCCGTTGGCCAATGACAGTGCTATACTTCCGACCACTTAGCTGCCCCTCCTCAGTTTTGTGCTGGTCTCCGTGGCAAACTTCATTTCGGTTTCGGCTTGCCGCAATTACTGTAGAGCTTTTGCCATTTCTTCTGAAAGGAATCCTTGAAGCGCCGGAAGCCTTTGTTAAGAGAGTTGTCATGGTAGTTGCATGTATCACGATAAGCAGTATCTTTTCACGGTGAGCCTATATTGTTCTGTCCCAGGGCCCATTTATTTTGAGTTTTCTAGGCTCCTAATTCGTGGTCTTCATCAGACCGACGAATAAAGTCCTCTCTTTATTAGCGGCTGAACTCTTTATTTGAGGAACTGCTCCGGAGGCGGTGAGTTCGTATTTGGCAGCCGTCAAATTCTGGCACAACGCTAAAACTCTGCCTTGGTTTGCGGATTGTGCACACTTGCTGTCGCTTGCTTGCCTTACAAAGGAAACTCAAATCCATGCAATATCTTATGCTCATCGACGTAATGAAATCTCAAATGCAGACGGTTCACCTCATACTCTTCAAGCCCGTGATCCAACGCCATGCTATGGGCCGCCGCCACTTAGCATTCTTTGTAACCATGAGAATCCGCGAATATTTAAAATCGACTCGAAGATCTTGCCCTCGGCAGACTGCTAGTTATGTTTGAATTATGGATTCTGATATGATTATCGCATTCGACGCTATAGCCTGGGGCACCTCAGGGTACGTCTGTGTATGCCACTCCTTTAGAATCGGGGCTGCCTCCGAACTCGCTCGTTCAGAGCCCCAGGCAGCGCTCTTGTGAACTTAGAATCGTTGGTCCAGTAATGCGTAATGCTACGCACACGACTTAAATACTAACAAATTTTTAAGTGACTCCGCTCTCGTTCCGATTGTTCGCCTGGTCCTCCTTCCTTTTTTCTTTCATATTTTCTTTTCTGGATACGGTGGCTTCAAGATGTTTAGTTCTTTGAATCTCTGACTTTTGGGCGTCTCTAAAGTGAAAATTTTACTATAATTCAACTAATGTAGTTTAATCTACGTTAACCTGATTGAACCTAACCTAACAGAACTTATCTAAGCCTACGAGGCAACGGGGCGTATAACAGAAGAGTACCGGAAAGATAATAAAAAAGCTGCATTATTTTAAATGAGATAAAATTAATTTAAGTTGGATACAGGTTAATTAGACCTTTCGTCATGTCAGGTACTGTACCACTTATTCGACCCGCACGAAATCGACCCTAATGATTGAGCAAATCGACCCGGTAATAAATACCGCGTAAGTGCACGAACTCCAAACTTAAATATTTCACACGATGTGAAGTACGAAATATATTTTCCTTTACATCACGTCAGAAGGAAGAAAAAGTATACTCTGTACCATGTTTTGAAAGACAAAATAAATGCTAAAATAGATTTAATTGTAATGGTCTCTAATTAAGTAATAGCAGTTATCTGAATATTCGGCACAATTGAGTGAAAAGTTGACAGTTGCGTTCTAAGCCCATAACTAAATGTAAAATGTACTTCTTTTTATTGAATTACGTATAATTGAAATTCCAATTTTTTTGAAAAATATTGTATACCTCGGCTGCATATCTTACAATGCTGGAGGACTCCCACCTTAAGAAATAATAAGGCTTTTGGATCAAAGAACGCTAAGAACATTCACTGTTGACTATGTCAATTAACTTACGTAGTAATAATTCCTGGATCCGATATTGCAATCTCACATATTGGAAATAAACAAAATGTAGTTACTCAGTTCTGTAGCTACGTTGCGATCGACATTTAAGGTAAAGAGGGGTAACTTGAATGACGATAATATTTAACTATATTCGTTAGAAATCTTTTAACTTATTTTGTTTATTTTGCTTTGTTGCGCTTTGACAGCCTGTGCCTCTGTGCAGTGTTGCCACTCGCGATGTTGTGGTGGGTTAGAGCGTTTCTAATTATTAATACTTGTTAAAAAATCTTTCGAATTTTTCAATATGTGTGAGATTAAGCTCAGATTGACATATACAGCAATTAATGACTACGTAAATTAAGTTACATTTAGTTTTACGCAAAACAAATCCTTCTCATTTTCACTCAAGCACCTGCATATTTTCTAGAGGACTAAATCAGGTGTGGGCTCTAAGCTTGTAGCTTCCTGCTCAAGAAAGGAGACAGCAGTAAGAGCACCACGAAATCATTCGTTTTGGGTAAACGTGCAGAAAAAAATATTAATTAAAATGAGGAGAAAAAATATTAATTTAGGAAAGGAAAACTACCATTCTTCTAATTGTAGAGTAACTTTCTCAGGGGCGTGCCTACAAAACGTAGCTATGGAACCGCGCGAGGAATAATCTTTATTGGAAAATATGCGTAACATGTGCAGAAAAGAGCGGAAAACTGTAACTTCGTTTCGTACTGTTTTCTCTATCTGTTTTTCCCCCGTTAAGATAATAGAATTGTGTTGAGACCCATGTGCGTGATAACATTCAAGAATGTTGGTTATTTGCCATTTAGGCTCTGTATGAGAAGGTTTACTGAATGATTTGGATTGTAGGGACGTTTGTACTCAAATTGTAACCCAAAATGGTATTTTTGCAAAATTTTCCAAAGCAAGTCATCGAGGTATCTCCGAGATTATTGGTATCATTTTTCAGATCACAAATTTTGTGACATATCACGAAATGGTCAATAACTGAGTCAGCTTTTGAAGACGAGTTCTCCACTGCAGCTGAATAATCTGCACAAGTAAAGTAACTTTGAAGTTCTCAATGAGCTTTTGAGTATGCTAAATGCATATTACTTTCGAGTGAAATTAATATTTAATTCAGATTTGTTAATATTTGGCTGAATACTAAAATTGGCAAATTTGGTAAATTAGGAATGATTTCTGTACCGATTCCGACATGCTGAACTGTCCTGTAACTCTTTTGCACTCTTAAGAAAAATTCCGAACAATCAAATACATTTATTTTGGTGTATTTGTTGTATTTACCAGATAAACTTTCTGGAAATTCAGCCAAAATACATTTGTCTCAAGTAAGCTCTTTAGATATGTTATAGTTCACATTTATGCAATACATTCTAATATACGGAACCATGTTTTTAATATTAGTTGGCAGTTTTGCTGAATTCTACATCAACGAGCACCGGTTTAAGTTTGAACAACAAATCCATCGAGAATCTGAGGGCGAAGGGGTAATTTTTAGATGAAGGTCATCGTCATCAGACATTTCGAAATTGTCCACGCTGAAAGTATCGGTAAGCCTTTGTCTTTTATCAAGATGGATTCTGGGAAAGAAATCAATTTCGTCAGACTCGTTGCTACCATCGGATTCCCAATCCACCAACGGGGAACTTTCGCGGTTACACGCGGAACGACCCAGCTTCCTGGGTACGGGGATCCTTTGTAAAGGCAGCAAGGACTGACTTTGTCTTTGTTCTTGCGAGTACAATCCCCGGGCTTTAGCGATGCGAAGTTCTGTTTCAAAAAAGGACACTAATTAGCTAATTAAAAAGAAATATTGTCAGCTAAGGTTATTTTGAAAAAAAAAAAAAAAAAAAACGTTTTCCTTAGTTTTCCTAATTTATTTCGGCTAATTTTGGGTAAAAGGAAAAAATGGCTCTACAGAATACTACACAGAAATCGAATAACCTATTGAGTTTGGACATCCGTGGTGGCATGTATAAGTACTTTATTCTTGAAGCACGCCTTCAGAGTTCAAGATGTAACTTGGAAAGAAAAAAAGAATTTGGACTGGAAAATAAGAAATATTTTTTTAAGAAACTTTACTCTCAACAATGCTAGCATGGATCATCTGAAACGCATTTGATGATTTTTCTTTAAACAGAATGAAGAGTTGTTCTATATTAAAAATAAACTGAAAAGAACATGACGGAAAAACAGGAAATAAAGCAGTAAAACTTAAATCCCTCGACGTGTTTGCACTTCTTTTCTCTTCCTACTATCTTTACTATCTTTTCAGCACGCTTGTTTCAAAGTGTATTAAAATTTAAGGGTACTGAGTTAATTTTTTTACGAGCATTTTCATCAAAACTCGTGACTTTCCTGACTGCTACACGCTTTCCTACAAAACTCATACGCTCTAGCATAAGAAAATGGTATTAGTTTGGTGGGTAACTTTGAGCACTGAATTAGTTCATAGTCAAAGGCTGTGGCAGTGTTTTGGTTTAGATTAAGAAAGATTGGTCAATGGACGCCGTTCCGTTATCAGTAGGCCTACACGGTCCAGTAATTTGGGGTATCAGTGTCACGTTACTTAGTCTGTTTTGTGTCCTGTAGTGGGCAGCGTTCCAAATTCTTTCATAATGTAAGTAATAAGTTATTTGAGAAGATATAGGAAACAAAAGAGAAGTCATTTGAATAATTCAAAAATGCTACGAAAAATCATTTTAAATGAGTTTGTGAAAAACGCAAGGCTTGATTTCAGCTTATGTCTAATTATTTATGGCAGAATACCATGCATTCATTATTTTCTTTCGCTAGAAAGGGCGTTTGTTAACAAGTATTCCTTTTTAATATGAATTCGCAAGAGTTTGATAAAACGATTTATGCGGTTAATCGACAGGCGATATCAATTCCAACCATAACACGATTACTAGTTTTGCATGCCAGTGAAAACGCCTGTTGGATTCCCACGTGCTACGGTTAGCACAACACCAGGGTTAGGTTAGCAGTGAAAATAACCTAATACATGTATAGGCAATAGCTGTGTGACTACAGTTTGGGTGTGAGGCTTCAAATTTTTCAATGCAAAAGTCCCCAAGTTAAATTTGTTCAGTACCGCTCCCGCAAGCACCCGGAACACTTTGTGTGCGAATTTGAATACGGTAGTTTTTCCATTGAACTTTACGCTCTAGCGTTGGTCACACTTGGAGGCTTTCGCCAATGAAGGAGCGAACCTGGAGCTGTTATGGAATAGGGTTTGCACACTGTCTTCTGGAGAGAAAAAAAGACTTCCTAGTTGTCATAGTTACCTTTTGGTAGTGAAAACTCGGACAGTAAAACGTGTTAAAAAAAACTGGCTTACTTTAAACCTCCTGTCGCCACGAAGTGTGTCAAAGAAAATTTTTATTTTTGCTATGGTAAGAAAGTCTCTTCATCCCTGAATTCTAAAGGCACCTAGTCTATTGCTCTAAACTAGTCTAGTCTTTGGCCTTAGTACTTGAGGAGCAGTAGACTATATACCTTTTCCGACAGAATGTTCTAAGTTACTCCACGTGCTGTAGTAGTAACAAAGACATGAAAAATCCATAAAGTCAAATTCAATAAATATATAAACACAAAGTTACAAAACACAATTAAACAATTAAATAAACCATACATAATCGAAAAATAAAGTCGAAAAAATAAATCAGGAGGGTAAGTTAATAAATTGAAATAAATTTTCATTCAACTTACCGAGCTTTCGGTTTAGATCTCGAGTATTTTTCGTAGGTGAATTAAACTCTGATTCAGCTTTATCCACTACGTAACTGCTCACGCTGGATGTTCGACTGCTGCTGTTGGTCATATCCTAATGTGTAATGAAATAGCCTATAGTTTACGTTTAGGTGTAATGAAATATAATCAACAATGACTATTTAGGAGTATTGCATGGAAAACACAGGGCTCTTATTTCAGCATTAACGTAATCGTGTCTACCTTCAATCATTGTATTACTCCGCTTATTTTGGTTGCAGGAGGCCCTGTTGATCCAAAGAACGAAGTTTTAGTACAAATACGACGTAGGGCAACGTTAGGGTTAGGATAGCGTTAGATCAACATCAGTTTATGTAAAGTTAGGCTAGGTTAGCTAGTTCTTTCATGTAAGGGTAAGTTAGGTTAAGCTTTATTAAACGAGGTTATTGAAACTTCGATTATAGTTCACCTTAGAAAAAGTTAGTGAATTAAAATAGGCAGGTCGCGTTAGTTTAAGTTAGATTAAGATAGGTAAAGTTAAGTTAGCTTGGTTAGGTAAGTTTAAATTAGGATTGCTAGCTTGCTGGGCTATGGAACATTATATTTGACAAGTTTAACTTACGATATGTTTGGTCAAGTAAGCTTAGGCAAAGTTAGGCGTCAGAAAGCTAGATTAGCTGACAAAAAGTTCATGTTACATCAATACTTTTGCGTTCAATGGCCTCCTTTTACTTTGCAACCGACAATACTTTCCATACATCGCCCATTGAGCTGACTTAAAATCTTTGGCACCGTAATGTTTTTATTATCTTGGGAATGGCATCAAGCTTACCCCGCTTGTGTCCTTCAACGACTGGAAAGACCTAGGTGGCTTAATATCACCATCGATTCCACTATCTTGCTGCTCATCAGCGTCCATCTCGACTTCCAACAGCGTGCTTCGGTATGGGCAATGCAATTAAACCGTTAGACAAGACACAACGCAAAGATGTTGGCCTTTACACATAGCCTTTCTACTCCACAACACAACACTTGGACGCCATATCTGAGTGTTAGGGTGCTTGCTATCGTGGATGAGAAGCGGATTTCCGACAAGTGGTCTCCGCGTCTGGTTCGATGCCATGCGTGATCGGTTGGATTTGCGCCAGCGCAATGTGCCCTAAATTGTCGCTGGCTCCTAAGGAATGAATCAAATTATGATCCGTGCTCCTTAACGAAGGTAGATTTGCATTAAGTCTTTCAGCGTCATGAAAATTCAGGTCAAGCTGTGACACAAAACAAATAGTCAAAGAAAATTATAACTCATACACAACAAGTAGTTTAGAGCTGTAAAAAAGTCACCACTTTAGCAAGTAAGTTAGTAAGTTAGCAATTTCGTTTATAAAGGATCACGAAAAACAAAATAATTAATTTAAATGACTCCTTTTTGACTAAACATCTCGTTAGTTTGTCGTTTTGTTTCTCGTTCTAAATCAATGCTTCTCAATACTGAACAGGGCCGTAACAAGGATTTTAACCAGGGAAAAAAGCCACGTGGTGGATATACTTGGCCAGATTTCTATTTCTTAGCAAAATATTGGCTTACTCGTCAATTACTTTAGCAACAGCTTTACGTTCATTCATATTGATCAGCTAGATAAGTACCGATGAATACCAGGATGCTTTGTTATGCCTGTTAATTTCGATTTTTTCGTTTATGTAGGGGGAGTAGGGGCGAGGGAGGTGTTTTTAAACTTTTTCTTTTCGTTATCTCATGAGCTTGCTATTTTACACGCCTATCTGTTTCAAGTATTGAAGGCACTAATTAGTATTTATTTTGGTGGCTTCCAGGTATTACGAAGTCCAGAAACGGAAATCAGTTATGAAATTTGTTAACAATTTTTTTCTTTTCCCTTCAATACAATGCTTCTTTAACTGACTGATAGCCAACTAACTGAATGACTATCCATCACCAACAACATTGCAGTGCTTTGTCTTTAACTTATATTCTTTTGGCAATGAAAAACACACGCGGTAAAATGGAACTTCTGATGAGTGTTGATGAGGGCCGTGGATGTAAATACATCAAATGGAGGTGTTACTTTATATTGAAACAATATAAAGTAACACCTCCATTTGATTTATTTACATCCACGGCCCTTACGGCCCCAGAGTATCGTTATTTTTCTCAATTATGAATTCGATACTCTCCCACGCTTACACGTCTAGCTTTAGGGCCTTATATACCCCGACAGCCTACAATTTTCTTTTGAAAGACAAGAATTCCCGAACGGGTGATGGAACGACGATTGTCACTTTGCGCCAGGGTTATTTAAAAGAAAGTTAGGCCGTCCCGTAAAATCCAGATGGCGTTGAACGTAGACGGCTTTGGAGTCCACGCGTTTTCGAACGGACTGTTCTAGTAATAACAGATATCACCTGTTATGCGCTCCTCCATGACAGAGAATGTGTGTGATTGTTGAATTTCTTGTTAAATACTCTTTTATTATATTAATAAACTTTGAAAGCTTTACTTACATTTTGTTTCATTCAGTCACATTTCCTTTTGTTTTCTTCAATTATATTAACTTACAGGTCAAAATATCCGATCTAAATGATAACGAATATTAACTCAGTAGAAGCACATGTCCACTCAAAAACATGTTTTGCGATTCATGTGGTCTACCTTCCTTTCTTTTGCTTCCACTCGCGTATTTATTTCCTAAATTTTCTCGTCTTTAACGTTTTGAACGTTTCTAACCAACAGCCCTTTTCGCTAACCAACATTCGTTGTTAGTTACACGGAGAATACATGATGAATATTGCGAATTTATAAAATATATTGAATTCTGAGAAACAGCCAAGTGGACGAGTAGATTTGTGCGTGATAAAATCAAAATTCAAGTCAGAATATAACATTTGCGATGACTGACAATCCCTTTCAGTGTTCCTTCACGCTGATTGGCTGTAGTCCGCTGACGTAGAACTTAGGAGATTAAAACGCTGGCGACCACGACGGCATAACCTTTTTTAAGCTAACCTTAACTCTGTGCAGTGTAGCCCAAAAGCCAAGGTGCTCCTGCTGGTCACTCGCTATCGTATCGCTCTTATGCTCCGTAATCATGTAATCGGCTTACAAATCGATAGCGAGAACGACATTGTGTGGTGTGGTGAAGTTGGTGCTGTCCTGGATTTCCTCTGGAATATACATTTATGGCTCCTCTGTAACTCATTCTGTGTGAATTTTCTGTACATAAAAGTCAAGCAATATGGCTCGTATGTATATGGAATGATAGTTTGACAGTGCTAACAGACACTGAACCCATTCAAACTCGGTTGAATCTATCTTCACCTAGCGTGGAACCCTTCTTCGTTCTCGTTGCCGTTTTTTCCCATTTTTCAGTAAGGAAAACCTTTCTTTGTTCTGAAAAAGCTTGTTTATTGTTGTCTAAGAACTTTGAAAATTAACAAGTAATAAACTTTTCATTTCTATTTCAGTTTAGCTCTTTTAAAGCGACAAAAAAGCGTTTGTTTGGGATCTGGAAATTTTGTCGTCACAGTTTTCGCTCCTCCTTCAGCTTAAGCTACGTATTCAACTCCTCACTAACCTCCCTTTTCTCCGCATATCCACGTAGTAGTTCATGTGGACATCATCTCCGTATCCTTGTTGGCTGTTTTAAGTGATGAACTCGACTTCACCTTCCACGAGGAGGAAAGTTCAAGGCTTAAAGCGGGGAATGGAGGTGGCTGCCACAGCTACAGTCGCCAAAGTCGATATCAACCTCGCCAAATTAGACGAATTGGCCACATTGACAGGAGTAGGACGCAGCAAAGCCGAAGCAATCATCCAAACCAGAGAGGTATTACCTGTAAGAACCATTTCCAGACATTAATTCTCGCAATTTTCGTTTTTCACGTGGTAGTCTTTGGGCGGCTTCACGTCAGTGGACGATCTCCAGCTAGTGGCCGGCGTAGGGCCGAGTTTAATCGATAGCAATCGTCATTTACTGGTCGTTTCCACTCCCAAACTGGTCTCTCCTACCAAACGTGCTTCCTCTCGAACAAAGTAAAAGTCTAATGTTGATTTTGGTTGTTAAATATAATTTTTGTGTTCTTAACGTTTTATGCAGCAAATTACTGAGTCAGGAGCTGCGGTTAGTATTGTTTTAGAGATTTTTTCAGTTTTTTTACATGTTAATTTATTTATTATTTTGCAGCAAATCACGAAATAATGAACACGTGACTGGAGCTGGCCCCTCCTCCTTAATTGGAACAGGCGAAGACGCCATCTCTCAGGTGCAAACTTCGCCCATCAGTCGGCGCAGTCGGCGCAAAACGCGAGTCTCACGTCCTTCTACCTTGTCGGAGGATGACACTGACAACACCGTTCCTTCCATCACCCCCGAAGACACGCCCACACCTCTGCCCATTCCGTCAGCCTCCGCGTCCGAATCTTCGGTAGACAGCATCACGGAACGGGAAGAGCTCATGGGGCAGGATGTGTGTGAGGAAGACCTCGAAGAAGCTCTCGTTCGAGCTGCCGTAAGAAGATTATTTGCTTTCGACAACTAATCTTACGTCAGTTTCTAGGAAATAATGATTTTTGCAGTATTTTTTAGCCAATTTTTCGTTCGAACAAAGAGAAAAATGGAATAACGAAATTAACGTCTCTTTAGTATAATTTAAAGATTGCAAGTCGGTTAAAAGATTTGAAGTTTTTAAGCAATTGGTACAATTCGTAGTAAACGGGGAAATCTTAAGGCAAGTTAATTCTTTAAACATTATTTTATATATTTTTGAATATGCTAATTTACCACTTCTTGATTGAAATGGTTTTAGTTAAGGTTAGTGTTAAGTCAATTCAGCTTAAAAGTGTTTCAGTAATTGTCAAGGTAATAAAAATTTCATTAAGTATGAGTTAAATGTAAGTCAAATTTGCATAACGAAATGATTTCGCACAGCTTAGTTTCCATCTTAGTGTCACCTTGTCTTTTGAATGTTTTTAAGAATTATTTGACGAGATTCTATGTATGTAGCATTTTTAATTTTTCTTATTATTTTATCGTACTGCAGTTTTTTAATGCTTTTCCGTTTTTTTAACATTGAGTTTGAACTTGTTGTGGAATTTTTTTATTTCCGTATGTCTTGAATGTTGCATTCTTTAGCATTCTTCTTGTTTGACATAGGCCTTGGTAAGGCTTAGCTTTAGTTAGGTTAGATTTGGTTCCTTTGTTTTTAAGTTAGGTAATTTATTGTATTTGGTTAGTCAGGTTAGGATTGTTAGGATGTATTCGGTCAGGATTGTTAGCCCAATTTTAAGTGAGGTTAATTTACACAGGTTTTGTGATGATAGCTGGGTTAAAATAGTTTAGATTATGTAATAATGTTATATAGATTATGCAATATTGAATTAGTTATGTTTCGTTATATTTGTTAGGTTAAGATACTTAAGTTAGGAAATGCTACGTTATCTTAATAGGGTAGCATTACCTACGTTTAGCTAGATTAGGATACCTTGAATGAAGAATATACATATAATTATGTTTGTTATGTTAAGTTGTACCATATGAGCTGTGTTGTGCTAGTTAGATTAAGTCAGTGTGGATTATGTTGCGTCACATAGGTTGGACGGGCTTTTTTACTAGGCTAGTTAGGTTTCTAAGCTAGGATAAGGTTATGTAAGGATAGCGAGTGAAAGTAGTTTAAGATTAGCCACGATACGATAGTTAGGTTGGCCCCGTCATGTTAGTCAAGCTATTGCCTGTATTTCTTAAAATACCTAATCATCCACATACAGCCTAAGTAAATTAATACGTGTTTTATCGTACGAAAATTGCATGGCTGTTTTGCGCAGCGACTCGAGTTAAGATGACTGTGGAAACGTAACGTAAGATAAGGTTGTCTCAAGTTATGTTATTAAGTTGAGTTTATCTTGAAATTTTTATGTTGGGGTTTGTTTAATAGGTTAGAAAAGCTAGTAAAGTAAGGCTGTTTTATGTTAGTTATTGCTGTTTTATCATGTAAGGTTAGAATACTCAAGCCTGCTTAGGATGTTTTCTTTGCTTAGGTTAGTAAGCGAGGGTAAGACTGGGTCAAGTCAGCTCAGTTAATCTATCTTGAGTTAATAGTGTTATGTTAAGTAAGCCACAGTTAGGTTAGGTTACGTTAGTCTGGTTAGGTTGTTTTAGGTAAGGCTTTGCAGTGGTAATTTTTGAGACGTAAGTTAGGTTTTGTTATATTCGTTTGTTTGTTGAAATTTCCCTTATTAAGCAAAAAATCGAAAAATGTTTCAATTCTTTTACATTTGAAAACAGCCTGTGCTGGACATTTGCTTAATAAGGGAAATTTCATATATAT
>JAGQDJ010000288.1:0-42866 GCA_022885665.1 Triops longicaudatus | reverse complement strand
ACAGAAGTTTGAACAGCACGAACGGAGAGATCAAAGAACCAAAATCAGAACTGTTGTCCGAAATGCAACTTCTAGTAAGTACTATTCAGAAACACACTGGCCCCGTCATCCAGAGCAACATAACTCCCATTCGAGCTGAAGAACGCCCACGTATTCACCAAGCGCTTCCTGGAAACAATTACAAGAAATCAAAGGTCACTTTTAATACACAGGTTAAATGCGCAAAACTTTGTGAACTATTTCGCGAAAACCACCAGACACTTTACAGTCTTTCTCCGCGGTCAAAAACTAAAACAATCTCACCAAGCCAAATGGAAACCGAGTTTTTAGCATGCGTAAAGAACAATGCAACACACTAAAAAATAATCCTAAAAACACAGTGCCTTAACAGTCACAAATGCAGAAATATTAAGAGAAGAAGGACGGTAGCTTTACATACATACTATAGAAGCTATACTAGTTGCTATACTGTAGAAGGAGGTTAACATGCGGACATGGAAAAACTGGGCCGTGACTCCACAGGTTTAAGCTTAGCAAGGACGCGACATGCAGAAACTGAAGAGAACGAGGACAGTGTCAAACACCGAATCCTATAATGCTATCGATTTACGATTTACTTAGGAAGGGAAATCCTATTTGACAAAATCCGGAGGAGAAACACTCCCACCACCATGTATGAAATTTTAGGATTCTGAGACAAGATTGTGAACGAACAGCATTACTCTCAAAATGTACTCATTTCATCGAACTTTTTTTTTATGCGTGTGCGTGTTTGTATTATCTGGCTGTGCAACGAACTCGTTAAGCGGTGATAATTCACTTTGTTGGGATGGGTGAGTGCTCCTGTAGCGAAAGCGGAAGACGACAATGTGTCTCAAAGCGACATAGTTCGTCTGTAAACAAAGCAACAACAAAATTTCGCCGAGGAAAATATTTTTCTCGTACTATCGAAAGATCCAAGAAACTTTGCAAGTTCCTGGCAATTGCTCAGAAATGTTTCTTCAAAATGTTTCGACGTCAGTGATGAGACGTTATATTGCTTTACATTTCTGACATAAAAAAATAGACGTTTTTTTAGCGAAGTCATTCACAGCCGATTTCCCGTCTAAACTCTAAACTAGGAGAAAATGGTATGGAGTGGCCTTAGGTAGTAGGCTCTATATAGAAAAAAGCCCAAGAAATACACTCACAGCTCAGGATAATGGTGCATTTGGGAAACTTGGACGCAATCCACGTACAAATACGGATCGAGGAATACTGATGCTTGCCACCTTCCTTTGAAATCAGTCAATGTTTTTTCATCAGCTCCCTCGAGTTCCTCGCTCTCAGGTCGCACTTCCAGAGGATCTAACTCCCTTCCTTCGTACTCCCAGTACAATCTCACTGCCACTATCTTTCCTACGTTAACGGGCGATTGTAACAAGAACCGTTTTTCTCGGCCGTGAAAGAAGGTTTGGCATCCACTGTAAGAAAGAGAATAATTGGGCTTATTGTAATATTGTACTAATTGTAATCTATTGTGTTGTTTCTATTGCTCTTGGCTGGTGTTTCCATTAGTGCTGCAGATTTCATTAGTCAAAGGGGAACACGCGGAATTACTCGGTAAGAAGCTGCTCCTCGAGCTTGGAATGCGTACCATACAGCGAAATCTTCAGAATACCACGTACCCACTCGGCAGCTCCTTTCGGATAAGCTGGTACAACTGTGATATGGTAGTGGTACACTTGCAAATGTGTTTAACGTGATTAGAAGTCTGGCAAGATTCTTTAGCGTAAGTTAACTCGTACTGCAAAAGGACGGTTGAGTTCCAGTACTCAGGTACATTCTCACGCCGGTACGGTTCCGTAGCGGGTACTTGTCAGCGTCCATCCCCATTGGCGCGCAGTGTGTATTATCTTCTCCACAAGAATAACACCCACCCTATTCAATTTCGTTCATTTATGGTCGAACTTTGGATATTTCAAAACTTTAAAATTTTATTTAAAGTTTTCAATACATTCTCTAGAAGTAACTAGCATTCCAAATCAACGTGATTGCTTAAAGATAAAAACAGAAATTTTTTAAGAAATTAAAATCATTTCAAGCCAACATTCAATTGACTTGTAGAATATTGAAATATTACCTTCAAGTACGTGTCGTAATCAGCGCACTCGTACGCTACGAAACTGCAGGACGTAGTCAGAGAATTGATAAATTGGTCAATCGCTCTTTGGTGATCGCACGACAAGAGTTCGCGGCCGGCTGTTTCGAAACCGTAAATGTACGTGATTACCGGCGTAACGTAAAAATCCACGTGGCCCACAGGTTCTCGCATACCGAAGCCTGGCATTATTGAAAACTGATCCGTTAAGCGCAGAACGCTGAGTTATTTGAAAGAATTTATGTCAGTAAGTACTGGGTTGTAGACATGCCTAACATTAGGAACTTGGGGGCGTCGGTATGAATAGCGTCGACGAATTTAGCGTCTGTAGGATCCAAACGTACTGAAGAAGGCATGTCCTCAAAGAAAGGACCAGCGGGATCCAACCCTTAAAAAAAATCTTCTGAATTATCCGCGAAGTTTTAAAATTCTCACCAGTTATGCGTCCTAGGCCAGGAAGTTTCTTGCCAGCGTACCCTGCTGTGTGGGCGCCTAAGCTGTGGCCAATGAGGTGTACTTTACCCGGATCGAGGCCAAAATCTCGCTACAGTTGCGATATATGTAAAACTCGGTAAAGATTTGACAGCGCTGCACTTACGACGAGTGTTTTGATCAAATAAGCAATTTTCAAGCCGACAATTCTGGTGTTAGCCGCTGCTTGGGAATACAAAGGCAAAGATCCCCAGCCCCAGTTGACAACGATGACGTTGTAATCACCGTTATCCAGCAAATTATTCACCATTTTCTGTTGAAAACAAACGAAAGAAGTGGAAATAAAATTGGAACGCGTCAATTATGAGGTTTTGTCATGCTAGAGAGGTTATTCGTAATTACGCTTGTCAGTAGTGTTACTAGAGGCGCTGGTAGAGACGCCAGCATAGTATTTTTTATACTTATGCATTAGCTTGATCAAAGCAATTATGACGCTACTTCAGGAATGATGGCGAAATGCCGTAGAAGCGTTAAGTTCGGTCTAACTAGTGCGTAAACACATCAGAATCAATGACAAAAGTGGCGTAAACAAGGCTGTGATAAAATGAACCGCGAATAGAGTCACACACGAACCACGAAGTGCATCGAGACCACGAACTTGAGTTAAATGCATTACCAGACATGGTTTCTGAGTGCCGACATTATGACTAAAAATTACAACTTTTCTTTCGAAGACGACCTNATAGAGTCACACACGAACCACGAAGTGCATCGAGACCACGAACTTGAGTTAAATGCATTACCAGACATGGTTTCTGAGTGCCGACATTATGACTAAAAATTACAACTTTTCTTTCGAAGACGACCTATTGTCAAGAACGTACCTGTATCCACGTCGTGCGACCGTTGTCAATAAACCCGTGGATGACAAATTTGGTTTGTTTATGAGGGTCAAAGTTTGATTTGGTGATAGAGGCGTTAACAACGGCATTCAAAGTTTCACTCTACATAGTGTACTAGGGTTACCAACCGTCCTTAAATGATAAGGACAGTCTTTAAATTTGGTATGCCCGTCCTTAAGAGTGTTTGTCCTTAAATATGTCCTTAAATGGGAGTAGCTGCTAAATTTGTAGACATTTCGTCAGAATAAAAGGACTAAAACATCAATAATACATGCCGGCCGCATGCAGTTTCAAGTTCTGTTTAAAAATGGCTAGCCGTTCGGCATAGCGGGCCGTGGACAACGGCTATAGCCGTCAAAGTCAAACACACGCTGCTGAAGGGGAATGCAACTTTCATTTCCTATTGGCTAATGGTAAGTGGCTAGTGACGACACAAGTATACGGCGTATACGTGTGTAATGTATACGTGCGTATAGGATACAATACGCACTCGCGTGTAATCATTTGTGTGTTGCTGGCTGCTCTGAGACATTGCGAAATGCATGCGAAGTTGTTGTCTGACACGAACTTACTCAAAAAATTTTTGTCTAAAAGCAAATATTTGCTGTAGTTACCTTGCATGTCTGCGTCAAATACTGACAGTATGTATGCCACGTGTGTTTTCTGCAATCGACAGTCATGTATTGCTCTGTAGCGCTAAATACTGATTGGTTTTACTGAACTTCTTATGGTTTCATTTCTTTAACTAATAAGGAAATTTGAGAAAGTGTTTCTGAAATAGGGGATTTGCACGAAAACAATTTAGCACTTGATTCTTGCACTTGATTCTGATTGGTTTTACTGGACTTCTTATGGTTTCATTTCTTTGACTAATAAAGGAAATTTAAGAAAGTGTTTCTGAAATAGGGGAATTGCACGAAAACTATTTAGCACTTGATTCTTGCACTTGATTCTGATTGGTTTTACTGGAATTCTTATGGTTTCATTTCTTTGACTAATAAGGAAATTTGGGAAAGTGTTTCTGAAATAGGGGATTTGCGCGAAAACCATTTAACACTTGATTCTTGCGACAATTTCCTAAGTTGTCCTTAAATTTTATCCGCGTGAGATGGTAACCCTATAGTGTACACTGAATTAACTCAGAGGGAATGAATTTGGAAACCGTAAATATTGTACCTCTACACTGGCTCGGGTGTGCAAGGTAAACCGAGTATTGATAACATGACGTGGTAATGGCAGCAAATTGATTGGGCGGTGTACCGCGTTTCTGAAATCGTCAGTGATTTCCACACAACCGAGGTCGCCGTGGCAAGCTTTCAGTTCTTCACCTGAAATATACAACAATTTTAATAAAGAGCAACATAAAAATATACAAGGAATGTCAATCAAAGCATAATTCAGTTGTACCAGAATCATATGTGAATTTTCAGTTTGAAACTTATTTATTCTTGTTTATAGACGTTATGGCCGTTTTAGGGGGGGTTAGTGGGAGGCTTGACCCTCCCCCCGAACCAAAATCATGGTTACGAGCCTGATAGAGGTACTTGGTCTATTTTCTTCTTTTAGGCTATTTTAATGAGTTTCGTCCGCATTTCTTTATTTATATTCATTGAAGGCAAGGCGTGAGTTAATTCTCGTTGCCATTTCGTTACATGCTTAAGCTTGATTTCAATCGTAACTTCAAAATGATCATTAGCTTACTCCTTAGTATAACGTATTTATCACTCCTTGTTCAAGACAAAACATTTTTAAGAAATAAAGAATGAAACAGGCACTACAATACCTGGAGCAACAATTCTGAAGTTGGGACAAGGGGAAGAGGGGCCGCATGTTTGCACGCTGTTCACGAGCACTGCATCTTCTAAATCATGAAAAGCCCGAGTACTTTTTAGGCTTAACATAACACAAACGCAGAACGCCGAAAACGAACACGAACTCCACATTGCAAAAGGACGAATTAGATATAGGCCTACAACACTGTTCTTGACACGCTTTACTTCTGTTTATAGTGAAGGCTTAGTAGTTTTTGAGCCGCAAAGGTCGTTGCTGTACCTTGTGTAGCAAACTGTTTTTTGTCAAGTTTTGTGTCCTCTTGTTGCTGACGTAATCCGTGGAATGTACGAGTTGTTTTCTTGTCAATTCCGTGTCAACACGAAAAGCATCCGAGTTACACCGTACACCGATTTATAGTTTTTAATGCCTAAGGGTACAATTCCTACTCTTCCTTTTTTTTTACTTGCTTTTCTAGAGTTCAATTTCTTGTGTGGAAAAGTCGTACGGCGCACTAAAGCTTTGGCCAGCGTTGCAGGCCGGAGTAAGCACGGTTGGCTCGGCCACGACGTAGCCCGAGTTTCACGCGTAGTGCCTTCTTACAGTCTTTGCTTTTTTTCCCGTTTTTCGTTAATCTGGCAGGTATGATGGACTGTAACATCAAAGTTAACACAGTGTATAATCAGTAACATTATCCTTCATCAGTATTTAGACTTTTCCAAGCTAATCTAATGCTAATATTGTCGTTCGCTATGTGAGATCAGCCACGCCCCCTTTACTCAGTTCAGTAGTTGGAAAGTGAACATAAACAACACTGTCAAAACAAGAGTGGCGATTTCAACAAGTAGTAAGTGGATTTTATACCATATCGTTACACAAATAGTCCTTAACCATCAGCAGTATTTCTCGAACACTACAATCTAATTGATGTTAGATTTCCAGGTTTTGATACAAACGGTCAAGAAAGATTAAAATATTTTTTTTTTGAATTTATTACAGTAGAGTCTATATTTTTTAGCATTTCAATTATCTTAGAGTTGTGTTCAAAGAAGAAACAATTAAAAAATAGACTTGTGTTTGTGAAGACTTACACCCTACTGAAGCTTTTTCAACTGGCAATTGTTGCTTGCTAAACAAAGGAAATACGCCCAGCATGAACCTAAAACGGAGGAAACTGTAAGCAAATTAGCTAATAAACATTAGTTTTCTTTCAAGTCAAATTTTTCTATTTTCTATTCGTTCAACATGCAGCTAGGCTGCTTTTCTAAACGTGCCGTACGGATTTGCATTTCCTGGGTAACTTTTTCTCTCTCTTTATCAGCCAATACCATGGTTTGGCGCCAATCGTGACCGCGTGCCTCAACTCGTGCTGCACACGCAGCAAAGAGGGCGAAAGCTGTCCTGCGGATAGCACATATGTAAGAGAAAAAAAGGAAGAAAAATATGCACTAGACACAAAATATCTGAGCGTCCGCAAGAAGGGGCATAAACACAATAATTCACCACTACGTGTTATACTCGCCATCAAAACGTTATGTTTAAGTAAGTTTTTTTTACCGTACAGTCGATATTTACTGTTCAGCGGTTCTTGGTTTCACATCACTCTGCCCGTTTCTATACGACAAAGGTGGTACTGGAATGACCAATTTAAAACAAATACATGGGGCCCAAACGCAGAGTAGATTAATTTGACAAAAGGACTAAACTGGTCAGTAAGCTCAGTAACTGCGATAAACAAAATGCCATTATTTACAGAAAAAATTAGGCCAAAAATATCGATAGACCGTTTTGGCCCACAATGCCGTTCCACTTAAGTGAACCAAAATTCAAAAGATTTAGCTAGTTGCTCAATAAAACTCGCATTTTATAAGGTTTGTATAATAATGCTCTCAAAAGTGTATAGGTTACAGGTAAAGCTATCCGTGAAAAACTCCAGAAGTTCTAACGCAGTGGTGCCCAACCTGTTTTCACCCGAGGGCCGCGCGCGACATGAAATAAAATCTCGCGGGCCTGAATGTTCCGGTTTCGCCAGAATCATGCCGACGTTAAAATGAAATTATGCATTGATATCCAAAGTGTAAGATTCGGTTAGAAAGAAAGAAATCATAAACCAAAAGTAATTGCACTCAGCGTTTGATGTCATTTTATTATGTGATGTCTGCAGCTGCTTTTCAGAAACCAGTTTTGTAATGTTTGGATCAAATTTTGTCACGTTGATCCTCAGTACAGAATGCAGGTGATCGTCCGTAAGTCGAGAGCGAGATGCAGATTTTGCTTTCTTTAGGACCGCAAAAGTAGTAATTTTCTCTCAAGAAAAGTTTTGCTTTTGAGAAATTATACGGCAAAGAAAGGGCAACCCTGTGGGGGCGAAAGGGTGATGGCACTCTCTGTCCGGTATAAATGAGCGGGCCGTATGAGGCACCTTCGCGGGCCGGATATGGCCCGCGGGACGTAGGTTGGGCACCACTGTTCTAACGTATATCAACTGTTCATATCTGATAATCAGTTCTTACATAATTTGTTTGCTAGTGTTACATATTTCTTTCCTTTAAACTTGCTAGTGACTCGCATTTAAGGAGTTTTCTACAAAAGAAAACTGAGAATACACGTTTCTTACAGTAAACGCACAGTGTTTTTTCTGGCTGTCATAAGCTTTTCATAAACCTGCCATTTACAGTACGTTAACGCCGAGTTGAGAATCGAGTAGGTGAACTGACAGTAACTTGCCAGTTCAAACCTTCTGTTAATTCGAAATCACAGTAGTCCAAGTACACCGCCAAGAACCTATGGTCAACTGGCGTCAAACCGACAGGGTACAGAGCTACAACCGCTACATTTCCGTACGGCGGGCACGCTGACGTCCTATGTTATACGACAGGGAAACCAGCAATTTACGTATAACTCGGAAATTGTTAACCAGAAAAATATTAACTGTGTTTTGAACTGTGCACTGTAACAGGCAGAGTGCTGTGACGTCACAGGTCTAAAAACTGGGAAATCAATGCAGCACCTAACATGTTCTCAGTTTTCCCAACGAAAAGTGCTATTAGACACCTTTTCAAGTACTCGCAGCCAAGTACGATAAACCCTCCCAACGTCCATACCGGGCGAATAAACACTTCTTTTTTATTCAGTGTTAGTAAGCTTTACATTTAGACTTGACCTGGGTGAAACTTGAATTTTAGCGATTTTTATTGCGATTGCGCGTTTAGCGCAATCGCAAAGAGATGGCGAAACTTCTATTGTTTAAAGCAAGAATAGATAGAAACGGTACAGACTGCAAAGCCAAGCTTTTTAACTTCTTTGGCAGTTAGTGTCGAGTGGTGTCAACATTAGCTTTTAATTATCTACGAAAAATTAAATAAAAAAAACACTGAAATTCACAAATACTTTCATTTAAGCCTGTTAGCATTAATTTTGGTATTTATCGCCCCACCTTCGATACAGCGTTCGGGTGAGTCACAATAGCAAAACATCGTCTTTTAACCAAATTATTTTTCTTCCTTTTCTCAACAGTCACTAAATCTTTCAGTGAAACAATTAAACATTTAGATCCGAAGATTAGTCCGTCGAACGCAACTGAAGAAGGATGTAAGTCTTGCATTATTATAACGAAAAAAAGCTAAGCTGAAATTTGAGTCCACGTTTGTGTCACTAGAAGCGAGCGATTAGTTAAAAGTTTTGACTGTTTTCCGCACACAAAGTGCAACAGAGATACAAGAATCATCTGTGATAATTTCCTCAATCACGAGAAGATAATGCTAATTTGTTGTAGTTTGCAGTGAACACAACAAAGGTTTTCATTGCCTGTTTTACAATCGTCAGTTGCAAGTATAATTGTCTAGATATGGTGACCTCTACCGGCACTTTAAAGAACGCAACCAAGAATCTTTAAAAAGTGAATCAACTTCTCAAGCTTTTGACGTAGAAAATCTTTTTTTTTTTTTTTTTTTTTTTTTTAAAAAAAAAAAAAAAACTTTCAGCAATAATTAATTCAATTTTTTGGCAAAGTCAGTGTTACCCAGTATGAAGAATTCCAGCAATTGGTTAACTAATTAGGGTACGCAATTTGGGAATAAATCTTAGCTTATATAGAATATAGAATAGTTTTTTTTAAAGAATAAAACTCGGCCACGTCGGCTCCCAGTGCCTTGGGCGATTTGATAGTCTTGGCTGCTGAGACATCAGACTTGAACCAAATCCCCAGATGGCGGGCGCAAGTTCACGAAATACTCAGATAGCTTTTAGGTATTTTATATTTTACAAACTTTAGTCATTTTCAGTTGTGATCAAACCTTGCTTGCCAGTCACTGCGCACAGGCTTTCTTTATTGAAAACAATGAAACAGGATCGCGCCGGCGCTCAGCGCTCTCTGGCTGCCGACGTGCACTTTTCCCCCCTCATTTTGAGACGAGCCTCCTTCTCATTTTGGGCTAAGCGGGCTAGTTTTGAGAGCTGGCTCCCATTTTTGAGACGGAAAAAGTCACATTTGAGTAGGTGCAACTAAATTTGAGTATTAACTAGTACTTTGGAATATCAACTACTACTTTTAAGATGTAATGCACTTTTTTTGAGAACCCGTTTTTACAGTGTTAAGCACGCAAAATACAGTTTTTCGTAGCTTTCAAGAACTATTTCCTCGTAGATTTCTTTCATTGAAATCTATCAGTAATTATAGGAAGATTCTAAAGCAAGCAGCGAANGTTTTTACAGTGTTAAGCACGCAAAATACAGTTTTTCGTAGCTTTCAAGAACTATTTCCTCGTAGATTTCTTTCATTGAAATCTATCAGTAATTATAGGAAGATTCTAAAGCAAGCAGCGAAGCTATTTTTTTATTTATTTATTTATTTTTTGTTAGAATCGAAGTACAAATATATGAAAAAGGCAAAAATAAGATTTTATGCGAATAAGGCCAACGCAAAAGAGAAAAAATCCAACAATCCAATCCAAAATGGAATATTCGTTAAATATAGACTATTATACTCGATAAGTACTGATTCACTAATCCAAACAAAACAAGAAATAAATAGGAATAAAAAAGAAGAGCTGTAAGCTGCAAAATCACAAGATTTGTGTGACTTAGGAAAGGTTCTAAGTATTCCAGCTCTATCCTACGCAAGTTTGAGAATAAAGCTTTTAGAATTTGGACATTTTGTTCTCGCATTAGTAGCGTATGTTTCCTGGCCCAAAGAGTTTATGGTGCGTCTTAAATTGTTGCAGAAATTACGATGACAGGTTTAGGTGTCAAATCCCGGGGCAAATTCTTGGGTAAGGAATAGCTGTTGAAAAGTTACCAAGATGGCGTCCGGTTCCGGGTGACTCTAAGCGTGAGCGCGAGATTTCCGAGTGAAACCAGTTTAATTAATAGGCCAAAGCCAAGCAAAACTGGAGACTTGACTTTCTGCGCTAACTCTGCGGTCCACCATCGCCACATTCCTACTAAACACGGACATTCGAAGCATTCGCGTCCAGGGCCGGATTAAGTCTTTACGGGCCCCTAGGCTGACGTATCCGCGGCCATTAATGAATGTGTGTTGCTGAGAAAGAGTACTTTTTTGACGGGCCCCGCCACACCACGGGCCCCTAGGCTGCAGCCTACTTAGCCTCTATTATAATCCGGCCCTGTTCGCGTCCACGCATCCCCATAATAAAATGTCCAACAGTTTCTCCCGTTGGTCCTTTTTTTGTCCACCTTTCCACCTACCTGCCGTGTGGAAAGTTTGAGCAAGAAAGAAATTCAGCACAAGAATATTCCCAAATAAAGATGGTTTGTTATCTTTGGAAGGGCGCTGAGAATTTCCTGGCGTAGTAAATGAAGCTTTTTTGCTTACGTAAGACCTAACGTGTGAGTGGATACAATTACGAGTAGCCCCAGGCAATGTTGGGACATGTGTGTGTGTCTGGTGATCATGGTGACGCTGGCCCAGGAAGGGCACGCCACACCGGTCCGCCCCAGAGGTGGCGCTAGTAATGCTTTGCAGGAATCTCAAGCCCAAGAGGACGCCGTGGCCAGTCCCAAAACGCAGAAGTGCAAAGTTATGCCGCGTGTCGAATCAGAAGCCAAGAACTGCTGGCCACCCCCAAGCCGCTGCCTTCGACGTACTACAGTAAGTGGCAATTCCAGTACGATTTTTTAAAGTTTTCTTTTTTTTTAAGCGTTTTCATGGGAGAAAACCATAGAAAATGGGAATGGGTTCCGCTTTACGCGGGAAAACACCTATATTGATGCCATTGTTAAATCCGCGCAAGGCGAGGTCTGACCCTCTGAGGCCATAACTAAGTGGTACAACCTTTAGCGTTGCCTCAGTACTAGGTTTTTATGAACATGCGAGTTTACTTTTACATACAAGTTTTCACGGACACAAAAAATGGGTTCAAAGCAAGGTAGCAGCGCCAACTGCAATTCTGGTACGATTATTTGAAGATATTTTTAAAGCGTGGGCTGTCTCGGCCTTGAACTTCCTTGGGGTCAATCCTCGCGACGTGGACCAGTCGAGGACTTTCTTTCCTTTTTCGTGTGTGTGTAAGATACCCGGTTTTGAACGTGTTCGCCGTGTTCTCGTGCATGTACGCTATTTTTAAATTAACACTATACGAGCGTTGTGTTACTGCAAGAAAAATAAACGAAATAATTTAAGACATAGCAAAGCGCTTGGTTGTTAAATGTAATTCATCAGTTTCAGGCTGCTTACCCACATTTACCCCTCTTTTGCAGTGAAAATACTTTCAATAAAACCAGGAGTAAACTGTCCAGTAACTGGTTGAATACTAACCATGTCAACCGCTGGTTAACCGTGCGTTCACAGTGTCCAAGAACGCAGCCAGTTAACGTTACGAAAACCTGATTTTAAGTATACACAACTGCTGTTCTGTGGGTGTTAACGAACGATTCTGCAGCTGTAGAACCGCTTCTTTTTTCATGCAGGCCATAGAAGACACCTGTTATTGAAAATCGAAAGAAGTTTTTTCTTCAAGAAATGGTGAACGAGCAGGAAACGAGTCATTGTCCCACCCTTTCACAAACGACCTTTCGAGCTTTGGATAATATGACTAAAGGTTTTTTCTTCTCTTCCGGTCTTGAGATGGTTCGTTATTAATTCATTAGGGAATTAATATTGATCGATGAGCAAACGAAATAAAATCGAAGTCACAAAGCTAGATACAAAACGCACATTTCCACAGTGACTGTCGAACCTAGTCCACGTTTACTTAGTCTGCAATTTTGTGAAACAACTGTGAAGCTTTGGAAGAGGAAACTAGCAAGAAAAGTAGTCGCTTCGCAAAACGATCATGTTTTTTGCCGTGTTCCTTCTCATTCCATCCATTTTCAGCTCGGTGTCTGGAGAATCGAAGAATTTCTTTTTCGTGACTCACAGTTCGTACGCAACGTCCACCTTGAATTCTACAATTTCGGCTTCCACTAAGATTTCCGGTATTTTTTTAAAGGAAAATTGCCGTCCATTTTTCCACCTTTATGAATTTATTAATTAAATACATTAATTGTATCAATAATTTCCGCAAATTCAGGGAGTATGGCTAGCGTGACAGAGCAGTGCCGCAGAAATTGCGCTTTACATCCATCTTGTCAAGCAATCGACGTCAAACTAACAAAAGGCACGATAGATCTCGGTTCTTTCACCTGCAATTTTTTCGAACTCAACGCCTGCAACTGGGAGACTACTGGCCTGGCGAGCACTCCTCTTACGCCCGCTCACCGACTGTGGGAGAAACTCGTTAGCCAGTTTGCCGCGAAACCCAAAGCTTGCAGCCAATACTACGGTGTTATTTACAAAGGAAATTGTCAAGCTTACCTAGGATTTCCCGGTTTTACAGGCCTAGATTGCGACAACGCTCCTAGGTCGTGCTCAGACTTGCAGTACAGCGGTGAGTGTAGCTTTATCTCCAATCTTGGAATAGAAAATAAGACTATATTTGCCCTTTTTTAACACTGATGGTGTTAGGTTGGGCTACATCGTTAATTTGGCCATGGGGCTTCAACGGCCGCTCGATTCGTGCCAGTTGTTACTTCCTGAACACGCGCATCTTCGTGAATGACTGCATGAGTAGCGGGTACAACATTGTAGGAACAATCAATCCCAGTGGCTTTGGGTATTTGAACTGCTATAAAAAGACATGTTTAGAAACCACGATAGCTCTAGCTGATTGGGACACTATTTCTCATTTGGCTTCTATTGTTCCGCGCAAACAATTTATCGTAGTTGAAACTTTCACGTCCGGTACTACTGTTCAACACACTTTCAGTGGTCTAGAAATTAGCTCTTTCGGCGAGTTGTCTCTGAATTCTACTCAAGACCCTGTTCCCACAGGCTTCCCTATTCCACTAACCAAAGCCCCCTTCGTCTACCCAACAGTCAACAGCAGCTGCTCAGCCTTTTGGCAGTTTGAAAGCAATGTTTCAGTTTGTTCACAAAGAACTCATCTTTTAAAATTTGGTTCGCATAATTGGAACGGGACTGTCTACCAAAACGGTCTTTCGATCTTTGTGGGCTAATTTTGTCTGTAAATAACGCCATTTTGTTTATCGTAGTTTCTAAGCTTACTGACCAGTTTACTCATTTTAGCAAATTAATCTATACTACGTTTGGACAACAGATTTTTTAAAAAATGTCATTTCAGTACCACCTTTGTCGTAAAGAAACGGGCAGAATAATGCGAAACGAAGAAACGCTGAACAATAAATATCTACTGCACAGTAAAAGGACGGTACACAAGTAAGTGAATTATCGAATTGCAATATATATTCAACTACATCTTTCAAGCTTTCACATAAGAATACACTAGAACTAACACTACGTGCATCAAAGCTTTTAAGATAAAGTTTAGAAAGCTGCAGCTTCGTAAAAATTTAAGAAATGTCGATATTACAAATGAAAGCACAGAAATAACCGACAGTACCGTGCTGGGAACTTGGCTTGATAGTAAACCAAGGGCAACTACTAGAACTAAGAGCTCCGTAAAGCGAGAAAGTAGACGCTCTTGTGGTCACTCTGGCGGAAGCAAAGCAGAACTGTGAACCTACTGAACGACTTAGGAAGCGGATAATAACGAATACGATATACACGACTTCGTTTGAACTTGCATTTTTCAGCCACATAGATGCGCATTTATACATGGTGCGCCGATTTATGCTGTTTTCTCGTTGTGATTCCTGTAAAGCGAACGTTTTGTCCTCGTTTCTGAGTGTCCTTCTTTTATTTTAATATAATGTTCTTATGGCGAGTGTAATATGTAGTGGTGAATTATTGTGTCAATGACCCTTCGCGTGGACGCTCTGATATTTTGTGTGTAGTACATATTTTTCTTCTTTTTTTCCTATGAATGTGGTTATCTTGAGTCTTGTCGGGGATATTACTAATTCCTGCGTTGTGGTTTTGTTTGCATTGCATTTGCTCGAGTCGTGTGATACGTTTGTTGCTGTTGTTGAGTCGTTTGTTCACGAGACTTTGAATACAGTCATACATTTTTTAAGTTACAAAAGCATTTGAGAAATTATGACATGAATAGTCTGAACGTCAATATGGAGTCAATCCTCCTTTACTCTTCTAAAATACCGCAGTGCGTGGAAGAAACAATCCGTGTTTGCCAGTCTGGCAGCTCGAGCGCCATCTCACTGTTACTGCCCGCGTCCCTGCGACGATTCGAAGAGGCGGGTGACACGCAGAAAGTTGTCCCTAAATGTCACTAAAGCTTTCCACTTCGTGCACAATATCGCTGATGAAATTACAGACGCCACAACTGCTATCAAAGATGTGAAGGAAACAGCAAAGTTGGGACCTGTGTGCGCTGGACCACAAACAAAGTCTGCCAGCCGAGTGCTACGAAAAGTGGAACTGCGACAAGCTAAAGTCAAAGTTTCATAAAGATCACGAGAAGAATCTGAAAGAATTCGGCAGGCTTTGTCTGGAATATATCCAAAACATCTCCCCGCATTTTACCCTTTTTGAACTGACGGGAGATAGCGACACTTGTGACCCGAACCGTCCTGAGGTGATTCGCCTGCTGGAAGCCTAGGGTTACCATCCGTCCTTAAATGATAAGGACAGTCCTTAAATTTGGTATGCCCGTCCTTAAGAGTGTCTGTCCTTAAATATGTCCTTAAATGGGAGTTGCTGCTAAATTTGTAGACATTTCGTCAGAATAAAAGGACTAAAACATCAATAATACATGCCGGCCGCATGCAGTTTCAAGTTCTGTTTAAAAATGGCTAGCCGTTCGGCATAGCGGGCCGTGGACAACGGCTATAGCCGTCAAAGTCAAACACACGCTGCTGAAGGGGAATGCAACTGTCATTTCCTATTGGCTAAGGGTAAGTGGCTAGTGACGACACAAGTATACGGCGTATACGTGTGTATTGTATACGTGCGTATACTATACGCACTCGTGTGTAATCATTTGTGTGTTGCTGGCTGCTCTGAGACATTGCACGGCTCTCCACAGTCTTCAGTTACCATACTTAGGAGGTGTCTTGACTAAGTATGTATAATTAATGGAATTATTGTGTGTCCTTAAAAATTTCCTAAGTAGTCCTTAAATTTTATCCGCGTGAGATGGTAACCCTATGGAAGCCGGTGTGATAGTCGAAGGCGACAGTAATTCGCTGATTCCCGTTTAGCTTCTCGTTCACAGAACGATGGCCGAGTTCTTAGCCGCGTATTATCTTACGGGAGAAGAGGACAACTATTAAAATTACGGCCCTAGATTTTACATGTATATGTTGAGAAAATAGATGTTTATGTGCTGAGAAAATGCTTTAAGCTTTAATCTTGTTCGTCACAGGAACACAAAATTCGGATTAGGTTGCCGTCACCCGCGATGAATGCATATGAGAGTATTTATAACGTGATTCACGCCGTGTTATCGTGCACGTTTACTATGTTTTTGTTAACACCAAACGAACATTGTGTTACAATAGGAAAAATAAACGAATCCAAGAATGACGCCTGTTAACGTAACGAAAACCTGATGTTAACAATACATAACCGCTGTTCTCTGGGTGTTAACGAACGATCCTGAAGCTGTAGAACCACTTCTTTTTCCGTATGGGACATAGAGGTCACCTGTTATTGAAAATCGAACGCAGTTTTGGTCAGAGAAATGGCGAAAGAGTAGACAAAGACTCATTGTCCCACCATTTCAAGTTAGAGAAATCCCAAGGGTGAAGTTCCTGTGGCGTCATGTCCAGCGAACTGGCATAAAACTGGTTCGAAAGCTAAGGTTACCGCTACCGAGCGATACATTTAACTCCTTGCGGGTAACTTGTAATGGCGGTACTTGATAATTGACTGCAGTAGAGTAAAGCGGTGGGAATGTCTACCTCGGTAACAAAACCAACCGTGATACCTGCCATCTACGGCTGAAACAGGAAACAAGTAAATCGAGGGAGGTCTAACCGAGAAGTACGCCCGCCGGGGTTACGTGCGATATGTTCTTGTTAAAATAAGTTAAGTTAGGTTAGGTTTTGTTAAGTTAGACTCGTTTAATTAGGTTAGGTTTGACTAGGTAAAATTAAAACGGGAAAACTAGGGCTCGAGGTGGTAACCGAAAAGTGCCGCCTTGGATGCCGGAACGTGCTCGCCAAGCCCAACAACCAAGTCATTTTAAATTTGGCGCGCGATGAAAATCCTGAGCTGTGTTTATAGAGGGCTTGTAGCTTGTAAAAGTGGTTTCGCACAGTCACTGCCACTTTGCGTGGATTGTTTTTATTTCCTCATCAATAATATATAGCAAAGCATCTTTTTGTGTTATATACTATATTTAACCATGTCTTGTGAGAACAGTGACGACGGGTCCAATCCTTCTCCTCAAGAAGACCAGAAATCATCTGTCAAGAATTTTGTAAATTGTTGGGATTTTATATTCCCATGCGCGGGTATAATTCTGTAAGTTTTTAAGAGTACAGTATACCTAAACAAGGGATATGCCACGGTAAATGTTGAGGCCAATTGGCTAATATTGTTTAAAATTGGAGTGCTTGGGCGAAAAGCTGAAGTCCTAATCTCCTCTGTTGCGGTCAGAAGAGCCCTTTTGAAGTTTTGGGCGTTGTCGTACAACTCGTCATTGATTTCAAGCACACTAGTTTCCAACTGTTTCTTTCCGTCTGATGGCGAAAATTATTTTACAAACTATTTTGGTAACACTCATAGTTGTACATTTTTAATGCATGAGAATAGCTAAGTTATTAGCTGCACTGACTAAATTATTCGAGTCATTTCTTAAAAATCTCAACGACCTCTCAGCGTTCGTCAAATCGTGCATGCTGTCTCCCAGTGTTGTTGATTATAAGCATGACATTAACAAGCGTTTGCGGAATCACCTGTACCGTTACAATGGAATTCCCCTATGCCTTGGTTACTTAACCTGCAGCCGTAAAACCATTTTTGCTCTTACAAAGGTACATCCCTCTGCGTTGACGTTTGTCTAGGTATTTATTCGATCTGGGAACAGACATTCATCTAGCGCGCGAATATTTCACGGAAAAACAGAATTGGTATTTTGCATTAACCGTCCTCTTCATCTTGGTACCTGCCGTAACTGTGACAGTCGTAAGTTCGGTTTGGTAAGTCAAACGTTCAACTCTCGTGAAACGGGTACGATTCTTTGATTCAAAACAGGTATTGGCGAGTCTGGAAGGCAGAAGAAAAAAGAAAGAAGGAGGCTTTGGAAGAAGGAACGGGGCTTTGGATCTTGCGTGTAATTTTTGCCGTTTTGCTGTTAAGTCCGCTCCTACGGTGCGATTTTATATTAATTTATATCATCACATATTATTTTTGGTTCACATCTGTTTTCGTAGGTACGGCGAATCACTTTATTGTGCAGCGATGAGTTGGCGGGCGAAGACGCCGGCAATGAAGATGGCATACTATTGTAAAGTCGTTTAAAGAACTCTAAATAATCGCGAAATGTAATTGTCTCCACTTGTAGCTTTAATGACGACCGAAGGTGAAAATGTGGCACTCTTGCGCCTTTTCGAGAGCTTCATGGAAACTGCGCCACAACTTGTCTTGGTGCTGTGCATTCTGTTTCGTGGTGCAGCGCATATGGGCGGAGAATTTACATTGCCAAGTATAAGTTTCCTTATTGTAAAACCAAAACATCACTTTCATACTTAACATTCCATTAGCAATTTTGGAGTCAATCAAGATCGCATTCTCGGCCGCAAGCTTGGCTTTTGCCATGGTGTCTTTCCATAGAAATGTCCGAAAGGCCGTAAGTGATGCTCAGGAGATTCCCATTAGGGCTTCAGCTGTTCATTTTGTAGCGTATATTGGCTTGATATGTAAGTTTCTGTCAGTCGTCAACAAATCTCTATATGAGTCTATTTACATGGGATGTGCGTGTTCTTTCAGCGTCAAGAGTGTTGGCTCTCAGCTTGTTCGCTTCCGTGTCTGCCGGCTATTTGTATACACTGCTGGCCGGCGTGGCGGTTCATTGGGCCGTAATGGTCGGCCTGATGTGGCTACACAACGAAAAAGCGTTTCAGAGCATGATTGGCAGTATTGCATTTACCCTCGTCTTTGCGGCCGTGCACATCTTTACTTTCGTTAACGGAAAGGAGGGCAATACTCGTAACAGATATGTTTTTTATTACGCGGTAAGTTTACCCTAAGTTTTACAAGGCTTTGATTCCTTGAACTGAAAGCTATGTAATAGGTTTGTGTTGTGGAAGACAGCTTCTTGATGGGTTTCTGGTTTATTGCGACGGATTCAGCGTTGTGGTTTCGCCTGCCGGCACTAGTTACGTACTTCGGTGCTTTTGTCATTGGAGTTCTATTGCATATCTATTATTATGTCTTCTTACACCCGGTAACGAAAGGCAAATATGCGCCCATCTTAAACAAAGAATCGGCCGAGGACTCGCACGAAACAACGACGCCCAACAATCGTGTCTAAACGGTACCTTGGATGGGGAAGGTGTTCAGGAAAGTGCCTTGTTTTGTGCCTTGCTAATTCTGGCTAGACAAGTGTTTATACTCGGTTTTTATTGTGCCAAGTTTCTCAGACTCTATCGCTCATTTTCTGTCAGTCATATGAACATTTGGTGCCTGATTTTTTAAAACACTGCCAAATCGGCTCAGACGCAACATGAAACCAAAAAAAGCTGTATCTCAACCGTTTAGTACCATTTTAGGACAGTTTGTCCAGCATTTGTCAATAAATACTACCTCATTATAATATACTACTGCATCGAAGTACGACCTCATTTAGTGTGCGAATAATCCAGGCGGTGTTCAGCAGCTGAGCGTAAATCCCCCGAGCGATATCGCTTGTCCGTTCCGAGCCCATCGCTGTAAGTGGTTTTCATCGGTATAAAGTTTTATCGACAGATATGAAACACGCTTGCACAACGTGTGGGAAATCGTTCTCGTCGGAGCGATTTTTAAGGGATCTCACGCGACTCCGTGACGTCTTCTGTCACTGCGAACTGTGTCGTGAGCGGCGCTTCCGTGCTAAGTTCGAAGAGACGAGTCACAGTGCGTACAAACACAGCAAAGAAAGACTCTACGCCTGCGAGCATTCTCCCTGCGTATAATTTATTTTTTCAGAATTTATTTAAATTTTTCGTGCGTAGCTCTAAAATTGTTTGTTGAAAATGGTATACATGAAACTAATTATGTATGGAATTTTTAGTTGTAATTTCTGAAAACTCTTAAGTATGTAACAGTCACTAACATTCACTCCTAATGACGAGCTAAACAACAGAGACAAAGACGCAAAATGATACGCGGAGGCATATGAGTTCCATTTTGTTTTGCTGCCAAGCCGAAGGCTGTGATTTCAGCCCCAAGATGATGAGCACACTCAACGATCTTAGCAAACGCGTCATGTAAGTGAAGCTGTGTGAAATTCCTTGCTGTAATTTCTTGAGATTTATCTATTTTCTTATTTTCTAATCCTTCTCCCTTTGTATTGCCCTTCACTCTGAAAGTAGTATGCTTTCTCCGCTCATTGTAGTTGATTTCTCCTAACGTTACTTATTTTCTATCCGGTATAATGTCCTTTCACTTGTGTATATAAGCTCGTCATTCCTATTGTAAAATAGAATAGTATTCTCATGGACTCAGAGTAGTATTCTTGTAGTAATTGACTAGTATTCTTCTAGACTCAGAGTGGTATTCTCGTTGACTCCTCTAGTAATCTCATATACCTCTGAGTCTTAAGATACCCCTCGTACATCTCTCGTACATCTCTACCCTAAGAAACCAACCCATCCTACCCTCAAGCCTTACCCTAATCACAACGCAGGGTCCTCTGTCCTCTCCTCTTACCAAATTCTCCACATTTGGTGCCGTGACCAGGATGGGTCGCTCAGAAACTAAGTTTGTTGATCGATTGAAGATCAAATCCTCTCTACTCTCTCGACGCATCGTCGATTCTTTCGAAGCACTTAAGAAACTTGAAGAAGAAGACGCCCCTCATAAACGAAAAGCCGTAGCTGATCTTCTAAACTCCCTCGAAGAATACCTTCAAAAATTGGAACATTTCTATGAAGAAATCGAAGAAAAGATTCCATTTTCTTACTTCGAAGATGTCGTGAATTCACACCTAGACTTCCTCTTTACCTTTAAATTGCGAGTTGCAGAAGCTAAGGAAAGAAACAAATCTCCTCAACCTTCAAGCCCTATGCCTCAATTCTTTGGATTCGATGACTGGAACCTTGAGAAATTCCGTTACCATTTGAAGCAAGAAGTTGAACTCTTAGAAGCTAACTCTACTCCCCAGAAAGGTGAACAGAAACCTCACAAATCTTCTGATTCTCCTAAATCGTCCGCTGCAGTACTGTCTGACTCAACCGCTGTTCTCGTTACTAACGTGGCTGAAACTACAACCGTCCCTCCGAAGGTGGCTCAAGCAAGAATCCTCCACGAGAACAATTCCTTTCGAGCAAACATTCTTCTCGACGAAGGATCGCAACCTTCTTTTGCTACGCTTCAGTTTGCGAAAGGACTTGGACTAAAGACTTCCGAGAGTCTTACAACTAACATTAGCCCTTTCGGTGCTCAAACACCTCAAGTGTCAACTCTCCCACTGGCTACCTTGAAAATCCCTACCATTCATGGCGAAGACATCCCAATCAAAACCCTTCTAGTACCCTCTAGCTCTACTCCTCTTCGATTCGATCTTGATGTACCTCTAAAATCCTTTGTTCACTTACAAAACCTAAACTTCGCTCAACCAAACCTTGAATCACGCTCGCTGTGTATCGATATTCTCATTGGCGATGAAGTTATCCGAAGAACTGGTCCTCTAGCTGTAAATTCTAACTTGGAATCCCTTCTCTCCAGTCCTGTGTCATCTTCCTATACTCCTAGAAGTTGTGTGTTAAATCTCACTTGTAGTCCCTCAAGCCCACTTCTTGACCTGGAATCGTTCTGGAAAGTCGATAACTCCAGTTTGCTAAACACTTCTTCCAAATCTGCATTAGATGAGTACAAAACCACCTCAATCAATTACCGTGATGTGAAGTACGAAGCAAAACCACCTTGGCGCTCAAACCATCAATTCCTTTCGATTAATCCGATGTAAAGGCCGTTTGTCCCATTCATTCCTTACGAAAGATGCCGAACTTCCCATTCTGATTCCAGAGAATTCTAAGTTAGCTACCCTTATTGTTCGCCGATCCTCTCTATGTCAAGGGTTCCACCACCAAGACTGCTTCTCTTGTTTACCTCTGTTTATTTACTACCCGAACCATTCACCTGGAACTTACGACGGACCTATCTTCTTCAACTTTTCTATGTGCATTACGATGACTTACAATTCACAATGAAGCTCATCCCTGGAAGCGACGGAGTCATCCGTACTGCAATCGGTTGAAGAATCAGATCCTAGAAATCGCCGAGAAGCCGCCAAACAAGCTCTGAAGAAAATGGATAGATCAAGACTTGGCTCCCGACCAGCCCGGCCCGGAGGATGTGTGAAATTCCTTGCTGTAATTTCTTGAGATTTATCTATTTTCTTATTTTCTAATCCTTCTCCCTTTGTATTGCCCTTCACTCTGAAAGTAGTATGCTTTCTCCGCTCATTGTAGTTGATTTCTCCTAACGTTACTTATTTTCTATCCGGTATAATGTCCTTTCACTTGTGTATATAAGCTCGTCATTCCTATTGTAAAATAGAATAGTATTCTCATGGACTCAGAGTAGTATTCTTGTAGTGCTCAGAGTAGTACTCTCCTCTTACCAAATTCTCCACAGAAGCTTAGTAATTATTTGCCAGCAGAAATTCCGCCACTTGGCGAGTTCCTGGCGAAGTTCTCCGACAAGTCGTCGTTCGATATCTTTGCTCTCTAACTTGTAGAACGCTGCTTGGTCCACGAACCTGGCAATGGTTCTGGGATGAAACTGTTTACTCACACTCGACACCGCGACTTTCAAATCCCAGTTACTTCGGTACTGGCCTATTATTTTTTTTGTCTTTTGCTCCCTATCTTCTTCGTTCATAGAACTTGGCCCTTTGAATCTGTCGAAACCGCCTGACCTATTTTCTGTCTTTCTTTTCATTGTTGAGGCATGTCTCGTCCTTGGAACCAGTGTCCATCCGAACTCCGTTGCGGCCCTGGGTCCCCAATGTCCGTCTCTTGTCTCTGGCATCCTCCTGCGCGCCTGAGTTCAGACGAAATGGCCGCCTTGGCCGAATCAACCGACTGGAGAGCTCCGATTCCAACACTGGCCTGGATTCCAAAAGGAGCGGGTTTGGGAGAGGTAAAAGTAGATGGTCGTGCCACATCTAGAAGAGAATTATTCGTCAATTAAAGAAGAGAACTGAAGTATCGGTAACTACGAATCTTGTGACGTAAATATCCTAAGTGTTGGAACGACCAGTTATTTGTTAGTTTGGATACTTCGGTACTTCGTTTTAGGGTTTCGTTTTTCCAACAACAAAATAAACAAAAATGAAACACAGTTTACTCAAACATAAGGGTGTCAGAAACCCACGTTGAGATTTTCTCCCAAGAATTGTTTGTGTCTGTCTTACCATGCCCATCCTAAAAGTCTATTGCCCTATTCCCAGACTTGCGCAAAATGCATCCCTCTGGTTTTCTTCCCTCATATTCTCGAAATAGTTCTTTAATTGCACGAGCCCGTACCTTAGCTGTAGCCTATTCACTTTTATTATCCAATAGCCCCCTATGCTCTATTTTATGTCATTCCTATTAACCCGTTAGAAACGGGTTCTATATTACGAATTTTCTAAGCCCCCTCTCAAGATCAATCTCAATTCTTCTGTACCAACGAACAACTCACTACTTCTCCACTTTGCAGGGTTCAATTGGAAATGTGTGTCAATAAACTTGTCGTTAACCACAACTTAGTTGAGTGGCTTGCCCTACGACACCCATCCGCCTAGTGAAAAATTAGACATGGCGCAGGACCCTGCTGTTCAGTTTTGTATTCCTAAACTATTACGTGAGATAGTTTATGCCACTTTCCTTTAAATTCGTACTCTTTCCCTAGATTTCCTCAACACGGGCAGTGGAGATTTTTGATTAGGGGTGTATTTTATCGTGAACTGATCCGTTGGCCAGTTCTTACTTGCACTAGAACTTTACTTTAAATAATACTTGTAATTAAGTTCGACAGAAGCAGACCCTTGGAAAAATTCCTTTAAATTGTATTTTTTTTCATTAATTTTGTCTGTCTACATTATCTTACCTTTTTCTACGAGGTCGTAACTTCAAAACCGAATTATTTTAAGTCAGCATTTGATTGATTATTTTTAAATTCTTGTTATGTACAAGCAGACACTAATTTCTTCCCTGTTCACGTTAACCTTTTTCCCATCAGACGGAAGCATTAATATGTGCGTGAAATGTTTTCCCGCAGTGTAATAACCAAATCGTTTTAACATTTCCTGCTCCCTAACGTTTCCTATTTTCATTGAAAATTGTGAAAACGTAATAGTTTTCTTGTGTGCTACTGTGTTACTTTTCTATTATTCAACTCGATTGTATCAAATTTCTTCACAAGGACATTCCACAGTAAATTTCTATTAGTTGACGCGCCGTTATTTCAAAAGTGCCGTTTTACACAGGGCCATAACCATTATTTTGGTTCGGATAGGGGGGGGGGTCATGTGGGTTTTATATTAGGATTTTAAGAAGCATACAATGGTTAAAAACAGAGTGCAGAGAGACGCCTGCATACGTTATTCATATTGCAGACGTTATTCATATAGTTGATAGTCAAGTTCGTGCAACGAGTAAAAAAATGACAAGTTATGAAGCAATATGATCTACCATACCCTCTTCTACTTTTACTGATGCTATTTTGTCCAATAGATTCACTCAAAAAGTAATGGTGGTAAGAAAAAAGTGTGACGGGACGTTGAGTAACTTGCCCAAATGCCGTCTACTAGTTTAATGCCGTCAATCGTCAGATCTCGGGACAAAAGCTTTTGTCTCTTATGAATCTTGTTTGTTATGCTTTAAATGTCGCGAAAGTACAACATGGAGAAAGCGCGGTCTTTTTTACCGTTTGTTTACAAGCTATGTGCAGTCAAAGTTTATTGGCGTGCGCCTAGGATCCAGAGGGTTAGATTTGAAAGCTTTGACTTCACAAGTGACAACTCAGTTTACCTATATCTTTAGCAGTTTTTCTTTCTTATAAAGAATTGTACCGTGTGTCTGAGAATGAGTGTACAGGTAGTAAGTTTAAATAACATTCCAGGACAGCTGTTTCGTATGCTGGTATCTATTTGCTACAGAAATAATACATATTTGTTCAGTTGCAAAGTACAAGCCTTTTTTCCCTACAATATACATGATTTGTTCGGTAGGCGGCTTTGGGGCAGGCATTTTTCGTATAAGCGTTTTGACCACTTGCCGAATATATTCGAAAATAATATATGTACTGAAGTTAAATCACATGATGCTACGGATTACGATAGAGCGGTGAGTGTCATAAGTTGCCGTAACATTTTGGCTGGAAAATCTTGACCCATGTCTTTGTGATACGCAACGAAATCTTAAGTAGACGGCAATTTGTTACGGCACTAAACTAAAGCACTAGAAAAAAATTTAAAAAAGGAAAAGTTGAAGTAAGCTACCTTGCACATAATCAACTACAGTTTCTATTGACTTATGGTTTCTTACTATTTTTAGAAACAAACCAACTTTTGATTTAAGGGAACATATAAGAAAGCAGTTAAGTTAAGAGCCACTTACCAGTGTTCGTCAAAGTAATAAGATTCAAATGGCAAAACGCTAGAAAACCAGGACGAGGAGCGGGTACGTAACTGGCGAGTTGGCATGTAATTGTGTCATTGGATAAAACCACAGGCACGCTATTTTGGTGTAAGCAACAAAGTCTGAAGGAAGTGTAACGGCAAGCAATGCAAGATCTTCGGTACGTTTTGCAGAGTAAGCGACAAGCAAATTGAGAAGCTTCTCTGTACCGTACTGCAAGAAAACGTCACGTTGCTTTGGACACTGCTTTTTATTTTTGAGTTAAAAAATCACAAAACGGGCGTAGGAAAACAACCATACAAGAAACATTTGAAATTCGCAACAGGCACTGCATAAAAATACGCACACATCAAAAACAAGAATCTCACAAAGTGAAAAACACCGAGAAGTGAGGATACAAGGAAAGCAAAGATGAAACTCTAAAATGGACAGTCACGAAACACCCGTAGAAACATTTTCCACCAACATTTACGAATTATTACGAAACCGTTTGAAAGAAAACTAAAACAACTACAGCCACTAATGAAAGATTTCCGCAACACTCAGAGCTCACACTACGCTCACATGTACTGTCCATGTATCCAGTCCTTGTCACCGAATAAATGCGTTATTGATGTATTCACTACATTAGCACGTGGTACTCTTAATAACAATGTTTAACCTCACATGCATTTTGCAAACTTAAGTCATTTTCGGCTGGGATCAAAACTTCCTTGCCAGTCACTGTGCAAAGGCTTTCCTTGTTGTCAACATCGAAAGAGGATCGTGCCGGCGCTCAGCGCTCTCTGGCTGCCGACGTGCACTCCCCCCCCCTCCCCCCTCATTTTGAGACGAACCCCCTTTTTGAGCTAAGCGCGCTAGTTTTGAGAGCTGGCTCCCATTTTGGAGACGGAAAAAGTCAAATTTGAGTACGTGCAGCTAAATTTCCTAAAATAGTGTGTAGTAACACACACATTGTGTAGTAACTCTTAGAAAGTGTGCAGTAACTTTTAGAAAATGTGTAGTGTCTCAAATGATACTGTATTCTTTAATTCAAGTAAAACGCGAATGAAGATTCTTCATTCGCGTTTCACTAAAACTAGTTGATGCAATTTAAGGATCCGTATAATATGTAAAACGTGTCTGTTCTCTTCTAATTGCGCAACTACTTATTCTATGATTACTTTTCGTGCAGCATTCGACAGTTGTTGGAGATTTGCGTGTAAAGATTTTTCTCCCATGGTCAACTTCTTCGTCAACTCTCAAGTTCTTGGTCAACTTCATGGTTAGTGACAAAAGTATGAAATCTTCCCGTGGATCACTACACATATGTGTGCTATTATATTTGGTACTACTCCCATTCCCAAAATAACAAAAGCGGATTTTAGGTGGGTCGAATTCAATATGACGTTGACAGTAAAATCTTTGACGGGTAAATGGCAGTTCTCTCGGAAACACGGTAACCCGCTGCCACTGTATTTCATTGTGTAAGATAAATAATGCCTCCTTCCACAGACATTATATCCTATTAATCTTAAACCAAAGTTATATTAGTTTTATGAAAACTGTCAGATAAATTTAATCATCGAAGCAGTCGTTAATAACCAGTGCATAGGAGTTTTCTTTTTTTATAGCATAAGAGTCGAATTTATATGTCTTCCGTGGCTGGTTTGCCATCATGGGCCTGCAAGCACGGTCTCTATCGAAAAGAATTACCATAGGGAATTGGTATGTATTCATTCTAAAATGTGATTAAAATAGGCTCCAAGCCATTAACTAGTCAAATATGTGAGCTTTTGCTTGTTTTATCATTGCTAAAGCATTTGTTCCAGTAGCAACTTTGTCAGCGGAATGATAGTTGCGATTGTTGCGAAATCGATGGCCTAGAACTTGGTAAGGGCCAGCTGTCGCTGCGTAAGGAAAAGAAAACTATGACTCTCCAGTTTACATGACGAAATAATATTAAGACGTGATTTACCAGAAGCTCGGCGTGAAAGGTGCTTCCTACCTTACTAACCCACGCCTCCAATCGGTGCATGCGAGTGTCCTGAAACTCCATGATTTAAAACTATAATACATTAGTTAGTCCCAACAGAACATTGTCTAGCAAAATCATCGTTTGTAGAAAAAGAAATAAAAACCGTGAAATAAGGGTGCGGCGATACAGACTAATTTTAAAAGCACATAAAATATGATTTGATTTTTCAATCGGTTTGTCCTATATAACTAAATTTATAGACCGAAGGAAGCTACTTCTTAAAAAATATATTTATCTTCAGAAGTGCATTGCGGGTAGATATTTTACAATGGACTTGTCGCTATGTTCCCCTTTTTTGTGTGTGAAATCCCTGTAAAGGGGTTAGCTGTTTCGTACAGTAATTTGCTGAATTTGTACAGTAATTTTCAATTTCGCTAATTAGTCATTTCGTGCAGTTGGGTCTGGTCTTTCTATCCCCGTTTGACTTTCTGTTCTAATCTAGTATTTCGTCAAGCACGTTCTTCTTTATAATGTATTATTCGACAGTATTATAGTTGGGGATGTCTTCGAAGCTACGCGACAAAGAAACTGGAAACAAAGCTTCCAGTTAGTTCGTCGGTTTAGGAACGTGGTTAAATTTTCGATGCTTAGTTACTAACGTTGTTAAGGCGGATGCAGACAGCCAAATCGTTCGTCCCTACATTACGACACGACAACTATGCCCGACTTTCACGACTGAAGGCTCACATAGGGAAAAGAATTTGCTCCACAGCTCCTTCCCAACCCCAATAAAACCAGGTAAAATCCCGTCCTTTTTAGAATACAGTTCTAAATGGAATGGCTGGAAAAAAAATGCAGAAAGGAATGGTCGTGTCGTCAAAATGGACTTCAGGTTTATTTCTTGCCACGGCAACCCGACAATCCGTAAAGGGTCAGAAATGTGTTCAAGGGCAGAAAACAAGTAGCGAGTCGCTATGGAGTCGCGCTTTTTAGGCCTGTCAAACATCCGGCTTTACCCTAGAAGCTCTGACATGAGTTTATTTACCGATGCTCGTATTTGTTTCATTAGGCAAATTAAACAATGGCATATTTTCCCTATGGATTTGTCAGCGAGTAATACTTGTTGTGACATTTCTTGTAGTCTTATGTGTTTCTTGATATCTGCTTGGTAGCCCTTGCAAGAATACAAGTTGTAATTGCCATTTCCTAGACCATTCATTGTTCCTGCTGGTTCGTATTTCGCCCGATTTTTTCCGATTATTTGAAAAACAGTGATAAAGCAATGAATGGTGGATGATAACATTTGCCATTAGTGGGTAGTATCTTTTTACCACTATTTTAGGCCCTGATTAACTAGTACTTTTGAATATCAACTACTATTTTTTAAGATGTAATGTACTTGTTTTGAGAACCCGTTCTTACAGTGTTCAAGCACGCAAAGTACAATTTTTTATAGTTTTCAAGAAATATTTCCTCGTAGATTTCTTTCATTGAAATCTACCAGTAATTACAGGAAGATTCTAAAGCAAGATTCTAAAGCTATATTTTTTTCCTTTTTTTAAACAGAATGGAAGTGTAAAAATATGAATAAGGCAAAAGTAAGATTTTATGCGAATAAGGCCAACACATAAAAGAAAACATCCAACAATCCAATCCAAATTGGAATATTCGTTAAGTATAGACTAATATGCTCGGTAAGTATAGATTCACTAACACAAACAAAACAAGAAATAAATAGGAATAAAAAGACGAGCTGTAAGCTGCAAAACCACAAGATTTGTGTGACTTAGGAAAGGTTATAAGTGTTCCAGCTGTATCCTACGGAAGTCTGAGAATAAAGCTCTCTGGAATTCGGACATTTTGTTCTCGCGTTAGTAGCGTATTTTTTCCTTTCCCCAAAGAGTTAATGGTGGGTCTTAAATTGTTGCAGAAATTACGATGACAGGTTTAGTTGTCATGATTAAATCCAGGGGCAAATTTTGGGGTAAGTAATAGCTGCTGAAAAGTTGGCGTCCAAGATGGCGTCCGATTCCGGGTGACTCAGAGCGTGAGCGCGAGATGTCCGAGTGAATACCGGTTTTATAAATAGTCCGTAATTCAGCACAGGAAAATTTGAAAAAATATGGTTTGATTTCTTTGGAAGGACGCTGAGAATTTCTGCAGTAGTAAATGAAGTTTTTTTGCGTAAGAGCTAACGTGTGAGTGGATACAATTATGAGTAGCCCTAGGCAATGGTGGGATTGTGTGCCTGATGATCATACTGACGCTGGCCTGGGAAGGTTTCGCCACACCGGTTCGCTCCAAAGGTGGCTCTAGTAATGTTTTGCAAGAACTACAAGCCCAAAAGGACGCCGTGGCCAGTTCCAAAACGCTGAAGTGCAAAGTTACGCCGCGAGTCGAGTCAGTAGCCAGGGACTGCTGGCCAATGCCTCCAATGTGCTACAGTAAGAGGCAATTCCAGTACGGTTTTTCGAAGATTTTTTAAAGCGTTTCCGTGTGAGAAAACTGTGGAAATTGGGACGCAGGACACCTATATTGATGCCATTGTAAGAATCCGCGCAAGACAATGTTTGACCCTTTGAGGCCATAACTAAGCTGTCGGCCTATAGTTGTATACAAGCTTTAGTGTTGCCTCATTACCAGGTTTTTATGAAGATGCGAGTTTTCTTTTACATACAAGTTTTCACACACAAAAAATGGGTTCAAAGCAAGGTAGCAGCGCCAACTGCAATTCTGGTATGATTATTTGAAGATATCTTTAAAGCATTTTCATGTGAAAAAAATGTATGAACTACAGTTTAGTCACGCACCTAAAGCCTGCTTGAGCCTGGGATGTCTCTGCCTTCCACTTCCTTTGGGTCAATCTTCGCTACGGGGACCAGTCGAGGACTTTCTTTCTTTTTTCGTGTGTGTGTAAGATACACGGTTTTGTACGTGTTAGACGTGTTATAGTGCATGAATGCTACTTTTCAATTAACACTATACTAACGTTGTGTTACTGTAAGAAAAATAAACGAAATAATAAAGCGCTTGGTAATTAACAGTAATTCATCATTTTCAGGCTGCCTTACCCACATATACGCCTCTTTTACCGTGAAAATACTGCCATATAACCGGGAGTAAACTTTCTGGTAACTGGTTGAAAACTGAACATTTCAAGCACTGGTTATCCATGCGTTCACAGTGGTCCAAGAATGCCGCTGTTAATGTTACGAAATGCTGGTGCTAGCTATACACAACCGCTGTTCTGTGGGTGCTAACGGAGGTTTCTGCAGCTGTAGAACTGTTTATTTTTCCAACGAGCCATAGAGAACACCTGTTATTGAAAATCGAACAATGTTTGGGTTAGAGAAATGGCATAAGAGTTGAGAACGACTTTCGTGACTAAAGGTTTTCCCTTGTTTTACGGTCTTGAAGTTGTTTGTTATTAATTTGTTAGGGAACCAATATTGATCGAAGAGCAGGCGAAATAAAACCGAAGTAAGAAAGCTGGGCTCAACAGGCACATATCCACAGTGACTGTCGAACCTACTCAACGTTTTCTTCGACCTCGACTTTTAAAGCAACTGTGAAGTTTTGGTTTTACAGGCCTGGTTTTACAGGCCTCGATTGCGACATCGCTCCTACGTCATGCTCAGACTTACGGTACAGCGGTCAGTATGACTTTATCTCCTATTCCGGGACAGAAAATAGACTAAAGTTGCCTTCTTTCAACAATGTCGGTGTTAGGGTGGGGTTCAACGTTAATTTGGCCATGGGGTTTCAACGGTCGATCGATCGGCGCCAATTGTTACTTCCAGTACACGCGTATCTTCCAGAATGACCGCAATACTAACGTAGGGTTCAACGCAGTAGGAACAGTCACCGACCGTGGATTTCGGTCCTATAATTGCTATAATAAGTCATGTGTAGACGCCACAATAGCTCTAGCTGATTGGGACACTATTTTTTATTTGGCTTCTATTGTTCCCCGCAAACAATTTATCGTACGTGAAAATTTTATATCCGGGGCTTATGTTGAACACATTTTCAGTGGTCTAAAAATTACCCCTTTTGGCGAGCTGTCGCTGAATTCTACTAAAGACCCTGTTCCCACGGGCTTCCCGATTCCACTAACAAAAGCCCCCTTCGTCTACCCAACAGTCAACAGCAGCTGCTCAGCCTTTTGGCAGTTTCATAGCAATGTTTCAGTTTGTTCGCAACGAACTCATCTTTTCAATTTTGGTTCGCAGAAGTGGAACGGGATTGTCGGCCAAGACCTTCTTGCCATCTTTTTGGCCTAAATTTGTCTATAAACAACGACATTTTGTTTATCACACTTACTAAGCTTACTGATTAGGTTAGTCCTTTTGGCAAATTAATCTATGCTGAACAATCTATGCTGAATTTTAGGCTAAACAGTAAATATCGACTTATAATAAAATGGTGCACAAGTCAACGAATTGTCGTATTACAATGTGTATTGAACACCATCGTACAAGTTTTCACATAAAATACACTAGCACATGCTTCATAGCTGTCTAACAATCTAACTGTGTGAACCGTCGCGGCTTTCCACTTGCGCCACCTGCCGGCGAAATGGCAAACTATGGGAACGGAATTGATAATAACAAAATGTAATGAGCCCCATAACATACACATTGTGTGCCTTCCTGTTTAAAAGTTCTGTGTCACACGCTTTTCTTTGAGTTATAACGAAATGTTTGCTATTGCAGTTTACGAGAGCAAATACAGCAACAAAAAGATGGGGAACCTACTGGGTGCAGAACAATTGCTTTTGTCACTTCCGTCACGGCAATCTTCGGTTCTGTTGCAAAACCGGTTGTTTTTTGCACTATCCGCATTCTTAAATCATGGAACGCACACGACAATTTGCAAAGTCAGTATCATCGTGTTTGATAAGGCTAAAATGACCCTAATTAAAATAACTTACCAGGGCAATCAAGCTTAATTCGGTAAATCAACTACAGATCTAAGGAAAATTTTAGAAGTGTTTACAAGCATATTTCGGCAAAGCTAACGCGAGGCTGGCAGGATAAATGGACGCGAATACGACTCTCTAAACGCCGCACCTGCTCGTGGGCATTTCCGCTACTCTTAAATACATCCAAATAAGAAAACAAGAAGGAAAAAGGTAAAAAAAAAANAAAGTCAGTATCATCGTGTTTGATAAGGCTAAAATGACCCTAATTAAAATAACTTACCAGGGCAATCAAGCTTAATTCGGTAAATCAACTACAGATCTAAGGAAAATTTTAGAAGTGTTTACAAGCATATTTCGGCAAAGCTAACACGAGGCTGGCAGGATAAATGGACGCGAATACGACTCTCTAAACGCCGCACCTGCTCTTGGGCATTTCCGCTACTCTTAAATACATCTAAATAAGAAAACAAGAAGGAAAAGGTAAAAAAAAAATTTTAGCAAGCCAGTTGAAAGAAAAATCACAGCTTTTAAATGAAAGCTTATTCGAGGGTGGGAAAAATCACAGTAATTTCATAATTTCATATAAATTGAGACAGCTGTAAAAAATGATCTAAACGAGTAAAGGTTCTTTTATAAAACTTATAGCAGTCTTCTCTGCTTAAGCGATTGCTGCGTTTTTCTTCATTTTAAGCACCGAGTGTATTATAGAATGGTTTATTAAAAGTTTCACATTAATTTTACAGGCGGCATAGAAAGCCAGAGAGACGCTTGGGGCAGACTGTAACGACCGTTCTGTAGCCTAGGCAACGTTGCATCTTTCCGTTTTTAATTCGTTTTCTCTTCATGAATACTTTCTTTGGCAGTGACAAAGTTATAGAATTTGTAAAGTTAGAACTGCAAATTGTTTTTTTCATAATGCGGGAACGAGACTGCGAAGCCAAGACCGAACTCGGCATAACTTCGGCACAGAGCCTGGAAACTTAGGGAAAAGAATAAACAGGGGTAAAGAACAGATAAGCATACTTCTAGCTTGTGACATGCGAACCGCGGAACAAGAATAAGGTGGAACCCATATGTTCTTCCAGCGATCGGCGGCAAAGACATTCCTTATCTCGTATTCACAGATAAGGTAACAGATACTTGTGCAGGCTTCACCTACCTGTGCTATGCAGAAGTTTAAAGCCTCATCAAAGTTTCGAAGTCACTAGGAGTGCAGCTTATGAAAATGGACTCCAATTTACCGGTAAGCTTCTAAATCCGTTCACGTAAGCCGTTGCTCTAATGAACAATTCTCGCCTTATCCTTGTACGTGGAACGGGTCAGGAAAATAGCCTTGTGCTGAACTACAAGTTCGAAGGCAAAAGCCATGGAAGGAAAAGCTCTGAGCTCGACGTAGGAAGAATGACCAGGATCCGTGAAAACCTTGGTTACAAAGTTTCGTCTTTCGGAAATTTGTCTTACAAGGTAAAACAATACCTTTAGACAAAGTGTATGGTTACAACACTGTGTTCTAGGACACGGAAGAAGTTTTGAAAAGCTTCATAGACGACAGTATTCATTCGGAGCATTCGACCGATTCGACAGTCGTCTGCATCATGAGCCACGGAGACTTGGGCAGCGACATAACTGGGACTTTTTCGAACAGGTGATGGGAGAATTATGGCTCCGCAAGTCGTTGTTGACCTGCTCGACAGTATAAATACTCCCGACTTGAAGGGCTAGCCCAAATTGTTCTTCTTCAACTTTTGCAGGCATGCCTGGAAATGGTCGGTTCAAATTCAGTTTACTCTGCATACTATGGACAATTAAAATTGCAGAGATCCGTTACCAGAAAACTTAAGCGAAGGAAAGGCAAGAGAGTTATTACGTCTTCATAAAAATAAGCGTTGGTCGAATACTGCGAAAGTGAAGCGGCTGAAACAAACGCACTTACGGCTGGGAAAGGTGGCGGGGATTGCAACGAAACACTGATTGTCTTCGCGAGCCTTAATCGTACGTGAGAATATGGTAATTCGTTTCACAGACGATGCTTGAGACAAGTTTTTCAGCGTTTAGATATGAATCCCAGGGAACCTTTTCCATTCAAGCTCTGTGCGAGGTTTTTAGGAGATTGAGAACAAATTGCGCAAAAGAACATTGAATTACTACTACAGCAGGTGCAATCCGTACTTTAACTCAGATGCACATTAGAGTTTACACCGCGTAGTGATTCACTGTTGGACTTTGTTGTAGGTGGATGAGAAAGTGAAAGTGGAACTGAAAGAGATGGAGACGTCTGACAACTCTACAGTACAGACCGATGAAAAAGTAAATCGGGGATTCAATAGAGAGTTTTACTTCCTCTCGTTCCAGAAACTGCGGAGCTACTACCTCGACAACCTGTGCAAAGTGAAGCCCTTGACGTGGAGTACCGAGTTCAATTGGAGCGTTGAAGAAATCTACGCGCCACTAGTTGTGGGCGATGCTCGTCAGTCACGAGGGAGTTTTCTCCATGAGGAGTTGATCAATCGCCTTAAAGTAAAAGATTGCTTGAAAGAAGTACAGAAAAGAATTAGGCAAGCCTAAAAAATTACTGTTACGTACGTTTTCCTCGGGCAGCGTTTATTGGTGTTTTATTTAAGGAAATCCGGGATATGGCAAGTCGACTTCGATGCAGAAACTGACCTCGGATTGGTGGAAACTTTCGTCGGGCAACTAATGAGGTCGATTCCGTTTGGTTTCGTTGTGACGGAATTATGTGACGGAAAGGGAAATGCAAAACTGATTCATTTTCATGGAATGAATACTCAAATTCTCTAAACTTTGGGATATTTTTTTGTGTGAAATGACTCCGATTGAAATTTGCTTTGCAATGGTGAGTTGAGAAAAGTCTCTTGCAACACCCGTTTGCACAATTTTCATTGTTTTACTTTTAAGAAAAATTAAAACCAGGTTTACACAGTTGTTGTAAGATTTAACAGAATGATGCTCCGTAGAGTAACTGTTTGGCCGTAGCTTAGTTATTGGTAAACTTTAGTTATTGCTAGGTTACTTTATTCACAAAGCGGTGAGTAAATATATTCAAAGACTGTGTTACAAAAACCTGAAATGTTTTCTGTAGAGGAAGTGGTGTAAATTTGAACTACCAATTCTATTTTTTCGAAAAAACGGTCTTAGAATCGTCAATGAATTTCTCTGCAGTAGATATTCAAGTATATTACCTGTATTAGCTGCATAAAAATAACCTCGAAAGTCATCGCAAAATGCATTTAATGCAATTTTTCCAAATCTTTTCGAAATCGACATTTGTGGTCCAAACACAGACTACTTGGGGAATACTCTACTGTTGAATTCCCAAGAAATTCCCAAGACGGACAAACACAAACGCGCAATTAAAAGTATTTATAACGAAGCATAAATTTGTATTGTACTTTCGACTGAAAAAAAAGCGCAAACGAATAGGCCAACTGCACGACGTTCTTTGCGGCGGGTTGAAAACGTTCGAAAGTGACTGGCGTGGGACGCATTGGCGCCACTATTATTATTAATATATTGGCGCAGTAGCAAGAAGCACAGGTTAGCGTATATGACCACTCTGCCTAGTCGAAATTTAGCACACGACTGCTTTATGAAAGTTTGGACTTTCCCCATTAATATGTCTGGTATTACATATACAATTCGGAGAAAGCCTAAATTTAACCTAAAGAAAGCTTTTTTAACTTACGCACGTTCTTACAAAAATGGCTAATTATATGTGGCTCTTGGAAAGTCTGTCAGACATTTAATTTTTGGAATTAAATAACTTAACATCCACGAAGCGGAATAAATGAACACCAACTTTCCAGAAACATTTAGAGAAGTTACGAGAGCAATTTTTCCGCAACCTGAATTAAATAACGTATGTAATACAGCTAAAAATGCTTTTAACTGAGTTTAGACCACTGTTCGAGTTTGCACCTTCTCCTCCATTATTTGCAAGTACTAGGAACTGCATGACGTGGCCTTAAAATTTCTTACACAGGGAAAATTGGAAAACCGCATTTGGGAGCTCTATAAAGACAACATCGCTTTGGCGCCAGGATCAAACATGTTTGAAAGTGAATCAGCCGAGCAAGTGCTTGTCCTTTTGGATGGGTACGACGAAGCAAATGAGAACACAAAGGAATCCGTCAGGAAAATTATGGTGAAGGAATCATGGAGCCAGTGCCACCTGGTGCTCACTTCCCGCTTTGGATACGTGACCGACGACTTAGAAAGCCGCGCCCTCTGCGCCAAACTGGAAGGTTTCCAGAAGGGAGACGTAGAACTAGCTGTGGTAAAATTTTTCATAAAGGCTGGATACGTGACCAAAGATGAAGTCAATTCACTGTCCATTACGAAAGATGGTCTTAAGAACGTCACTGCAAAGAAAGGGATGTTAAGTGAAGCAAAACGGCTGACTACTAATAAGCTTGAAGAGTTTATGCGGAAGTTACTATATGAAACACCTGACCGCGACCTGGACAAGTGTCCTTTACTTTGCTTCATGATTTGCTGCTTAGTGACAGAATTCCTTGACAGTAAGCTGCCAGAGAGCAGGACTGACATACTTCTACTGATAAAAAAAAAAAAACTTTTCCTTAATGAAAACTCTTTTTTTTAGGGTACCACCAATTTCTAATATTCCACCTTTTGGTCAAAGGACCAAAAGAAAGTAAATTTCTGGTTTTTGGAAGCCCATCGTAAACTCTCTGTTATCTCTGTTTTCATTGCCGATCACGTAATACACACATTAATCTAAGAGTTGAAGGGATCTGTCTCCTGGTTCTGCAGAAATGCTTGGATTGCAACCATGATTAGTAACTACCTTCTTTATATGTGAAGTATAGTAACCTGAACTTTATTAGGGCGTGAAAGTCGCAATCTCACGCTAGGCGACAGCCAGCAGGGAATATTCTACCGTCGGCCGGTATTTTCTCTTCTGGTCATTCAGCGAAGAAGGTTATCCGCATGATGCAATCAATTGACTCGTGCGGTCTTAACCTACGGACATGTCATTGAAACCGACTGGATACTCCTTTTCAAGCCGTTGATGAGGTTTGGAGTGAAGAACCAAACGTGAGAACACAGAAGTTGTACTGGGAGGTGATGGCAGGGTTGATAGTCCCGGCCATTCAGCTAAGTACATGGCCTACGCTACGACGGATCTTTGCCAGAATAAACTGTTAGATGTACAGAATTTCTTTAATACCTTCGACAATTAATCATTTTTCTTAAATCACTGGCTATAGGTGTAAAAGTGCGTAAAAGGCGTAAATCATGCGTTGAAGGAAAAAAAATCATTCTGTGTAAAGAGCTTTTCAAGGAAAAATTATATTGCCTGTGAAATGTTGTGATTTTTAAACAGACAATCCTTCAAATTTTCTATTATGTCTATGTGCATCATTAATTCAACAAAGAGATAGAAAGCACTTAGCCGCTGAGCAGAAAAGTTTAATTTTCTTGGCTGAATACTATAATGAATAGTACCCAAAAACTCCCTCCCCGTTAGTTACTGAGTAAACAACTTGTAATTTCAGCCTAAATAATCTTTGCGTCAATGTACACTGCTCTGGTTGTAACAGGAAGCTATTTCAGTCAATTTTAACGTGGCGTACATATATGAATTGTGCAAAAAATAACTTCTGTGTTCCAATTGAGTGAAGACTTTGATTCTTTTGTAGTATGCTGTTAACGTGATCATCGGAGTTAAAATTTCTCGTCACATTTCAAGCAACGTAGTACTTCGTGTATATCTTAGGTCAGCGTTTCTAAGGCTTGTCCCTTGAAGGTCTTTCAGGGGAGCCGCGACGTGGATCAAAGCTTCAAGTTATGGTAAGTTTAGGGCGCAGCGGAACGGATCTTGCGACGCCAAGGACTACGTGAACTGAAACGTTTGCGAACCCCTTTTTTCATGCAGACGCTAGTCTATTTTATATAGACTTTGCATTTTGATTGGATATATTAAAATTTTTAGTTTATTTGTTTATTTTTCAGGATTTTATTTCATTCATTTTTATATTTCTCCATGATTTTTCCATTATTCGAAACTTTACTCAACTTATTTTAAAGAAAAAAATGTATACAGGGATGTTTAAGCGTTGAACACGTAGAGAAAACGCTCCTGTTTGCGTGATTCTCATGTTTTGCTGAATATGTAACGAGTTTTTGTTAAGATGGAAACGTACCCTACCTTAACAATTAAGATTGCGAGCGAGTCCGCTTGTCTAATTAAATTAATCTAATTAAGCGATAAACGTTATGTAACTGGTTTAATGAGGTATACAAGGAAAGGTCATAATTTTATTTGTTATATATTAGTGTGCAAACAAGCCAGTTGTAGGGTAAGGTGCCTTGTTGCCGTCTACTTAAGTTTGCGTACCACAAAGACATGGCTCACGATTTATCAACCAAAATGCTGCAACAACCTGTTACAGTCACCGGTTTATCGCAGTTCGTAGCTTAATACAATTTAGCTTCAGTAAATATTCTATGTTCGAATATATTCGGTTAGAAACGCTTATTCAAAAATGCCTGCCCAAAAGCCACCTTCGCTACAAATCATGTCTTTTAAAGGGAAAAAAGACTTGTAGGCTGCAACTGAACAAACGTTTATAGCCTACTGTTTGTTAAATGCAGAAAGTAGATACCAGCCTTTGAAGCACCTGTCCTAGAATTTTAATTAAATTTACTGCCTGTTTACTCATTTTGCGACTAAGTAGAACACTAGCGACCGCTCAGGATCTAACACGTCGTCACGTGTGGTAGACGCCTTGTAGCACATTTTTGGAAGACACCAAGAAGCCCGAGGCTTGCAGACTAAGAATTATCTGGTTATTCACAGAGCAGTGTATTTAATGTGAAAACTTGTAAGATGGAGTTGAATACACATAGTAAATCGATTATTCACTGAGGAGTGTACCTTTTTTTATTGTGCAGACGATTATTGTGTACTGCGTTTCTTCGTTTCACATTAGTCTGCCAGTTTCTTTACGACAAAGGTGGTACAAAATAAAAACACAAAAATATCTGGTGTCCAAACGTAGTGTAGATTGATTTGCCAAAAGGACTAAACCTGTCAGTAAGCTTAGTAACTGTGAAAAACAAAATGTCGTTATTTGCAGACAAAATTAGGCCACAAAGATCGAAAGACCGTTTTGGCCCACAATCCCGTTCCATTTAAGCGAACCAAAATTAAAAAGATGAGTTCGTTGCGAACAAACTGAAACATTGCTTTCAAACTGCCAAAAGGCTGAGCAGCTGCTGTTGACTGCTGGGTAGACGAAGGGGGCTTTGCGTAGTGGAATAGGGAAGCCCGTGGGAACAGGGTCTTTAGTAGAATTCAGCGACAGCTCGCCAAAAGCGGTAATTTCTACACCACTGAAAGTGTGTTGACCAGTAGTACCGGACGTGAAAGTTTCAAATACGATAAATTGTTTGCGCGGAACAATAGAAGCCAAATGAGAAATAGTGTCCCAATCAGCTAGAGCTATTGTGGCGTCTACACATGTCTTATTATAGCAGTTCAAAGGCTGAAAACCACTGGGATTGATTGTTCCTATAATGTTGTACCCGTAAGTAGTGCAGTCATTCAAGAAGACACGCGTGTACTGGTTGTAACAACTGGCGCGAAACGAGCGACCGTTGATCCCCCAAGGCCAAATTAACGGTGTAGCCCAATCTAACACCGCCAATGTTAAAAAAGGGCAAATTTAGTATATTTTCTATTCCAAAATCGGAGATAAAGCCATACTCACCGCTGAACTGGAAGTCAGAGCACGACCTAGGAGCGATGTCGCAATCTATGCCTGTAAAACCGGGAAATCCTCGGTAAGCTTGACAATTTCCTTTGTAAATAACACCGTAGTATTGGATGCAAGCTTTGGGTTTCGCAGCAAACTGGCTGACGAGTTTCTCCCATAGTCGGTGAGTAGGCGTAAGAGGAGGGCTCGTCAGGCCAGTAGTTGCCCAGTTGCAGGCGTTGAGTTCGAAAAAATTGCAGGTGAAAGAGCCGAGATCTACCGTGCCTTCCGTGAGCTTCACGTCGAACGCTTGACAAGATGGATTCAAAGCGCAATTTCTACGGCACTTCTCTGTCACGCTAGCCATACTCCCTGCATTTGCCAAAATTATTTACCCAATAAATGCGTTTAATTAACAAATTAATATAGTTGCGAATATGGACGGCAATTTTCCTTTTCTAAAAAAATACCGGAAATCTTAGTGGAAGCCGAAATTGTTGAATTCAAGGTGGACGTTGCGTACGAGCTGTGAGTCACGAAAAAGAAATTCTTCGATTCTCCAGACACCGAGCTGGCAATGGATGGAATAAGAAGTAACACGGCAAAAGTCATGATCGTTGTGCGAAGCAAAGACTACTTTTCTGCTTAGTTTCCTCTTCCAAAGCTTCACAGTTGCTTCAAAAGTCGAGGTCGAAGAAAACGTTGAGTAGGTTCGACAGTCACTGTGGATATGTGCCTTTTGAGCCTAGCTTTCCGACTTCGGTTTTGAACACTGGAAGCATTGCGCCCGCTCTTCGGTCAGTATTGACCCCCTTATGAATTAACAACGAACAATGCCAAACCAAAACAAAAAAAAACTTTATTCATGGAATCCAAAGCTCGAAATGTCGAGTCTATGAAAGGGTAGGACAAAAAGTCATTGCTGACTTTTTTGCCATTTCTCTAACCAAAACTTCGTTGGATTTTCAATAACAGGTGACCCTCGTGCTTTTTACATAGTACAGTATAAAAATACTGCAAAACATGAGAACCGCACAAAACAGTCGCGGTTTTCTTTCTATTTTATCGCTTGAAAACACCCTACATAATAAAAAATAATTACTTCAGAAGAAAAAGAAAAAAAAATAACTGATAAAAATTTGGCTTTATCGGAATCAATTGTTGTTTAACGAAAGACAAAAATTCGGACCGATCGATTAATTGATCGAAATTTTGAAGCTGTAGCCCTGCATTAAGTAGCCTTTACTTGTAGCCTTGCTTTTCGAACACAGTGAATCGCTGTTTGAAAAACTCATTGTACGCCGACTAAAAAATGGCGGTCTGTTTCAGTTTGCTTCGCTGTTTGTTTCACACGCCACTTATTGTAGTGTGCCTCTTGTTTTAAGCAAGTATACAATAACTTTATGAAAAGGCCAGTTTTTGAAAGTGTGTCCGCATGCCGAGTCACGTGTTACTGAATGCTGTCAAGGCCACCAGTTTATTTGTTCTACGAATGAGAGAAACAAATTCATTGCGACATCCTCCGGCGAAATATTATTTTATTTTTAATTATGTTAGTATACAAATTGGTTGTCTTGCTTGGCTTGGTTTTGCAGTCTCTACTGCTTCCATTTATTTTTGCTTTAAGCAAAAGGAGTTTCGCTACCTCTTTGCGGTTTGCACTAAACGCGTTCAAATTTCACCCGCGTCAAATTTCATGTAAAGCTTACTAGCAGTGAACAAAATAGAAGTGTATATGCGCCTGGTGTGGACGTTAGGAGGGTTTATCATACTGTGTCTCTGAAATCGTCAGTGATTTCCACACAACCGAGGTCGCCGTGGCAAACTTTCAGTTCTTCACCTGAAATCTACGATACTTTTCACAAAAAGCAACGTAAAAATATACAAGGACGTAAAAATATCAAACATTGCACAATTCAATTGTATCAGAATCATGTGAAAATTTTCATTTTGAAAATTATGTATTATTGTTAATAGATGTACTTGGTCTGTTTTCTTCTCTTAGGCTATATTGGAGTTTCGTGCGTCTGCATTTCTTTATTTATATTCATTGAGAGGCCAGGCGTGAGTTAATAGTCGTTGCCATTTCGTTACATGTTTTAGCTTGATTTCAAAAATAATTTTAAAAGTATTCTTATTTCACTCCTTAATGTAATGTACTTATGACTCCTTGTTCAAGAGAAAACATTTTTAAGAAGCAAAATATGAAGCAGTTGAAGCATGTTTGCACGCTGTTCAAGACGGCACTTAGGTAACTTACTCCATAGACGTAATGTAGAAATTTCAGGAATTCCTCCCTCGTGAAATCTTCTACTATTAACTCACTCGTTCGATTTTCCTGCATCTCCTCAGAAAACTTAACCTTCAAGACTTCGGACTACGTGACAAGCAACAACTTGTTTGTCGCTATGGCCGTGTCGTCGGCCAACTTGATTCTCTTCCTCCGCCAGATGGCAACAGACGTCTCATATTTCCTGTAAAATTTCGGGCAAATGCAGGCCGCAGATATTATACAGTTTTCCTGATTGTAAATTTGGAGTTTGGCCTGATCTTACGCAAAGCACAAATTAATAACACATTGGGGGACAATTTCCAGACGATTGTTTAGTTTCAGAATAGTCGAAATCATCACTGGCGAACTTGGTTTTATGTCGAAGTTTGGAATCTGGACCATTCTTTAGGGCCGTGCTTGTTATTGGGTGGGGAGGGTCAAAGGCTGCGACACTGCTTCGTTAGTATCGTCTTGCACAAGATCGTAGCTGCATTCTGTCCTATCGGGAGGACAGTAAACGCT
>JAGQDJ010000270.1:0-43763 GCA_022885665.1 Triops longicaudatus | reverse complement strand
TGGCCAGGAGTTTAGCCTCCCCTCACCCAAAAACTATATTTTATTAACTTTTAGTAACATTTTATTTTATTACTTTTACTTTGTTAATTTCTTAACTGTATCATTATGTTGGTTAACTTAGGAAAATACGAAACGTTCAATAAAATTGCACTTTGATCCCCCCAACCCCCGAATTCTCCCAAACCCCATTCGAATCAAAATTCTCGCTATGGGACTGTTTAATTAGACTGATTATGCTTCTTTGCTCCATTTATAGCCAAAACCTAAATATCTTGAGCACTGCTCGTCAATGATGTCAATTTCTTCGGTGGTATACGTCTTCCGCGTTATATTATATTTCAGTGTAGAATTTCTGATCGAAACTTTTTGAGCCCCCAAACATGATTCTTTATAACTAAATGTCGGCAAAATAGTCACACATAAGAAAAAAATACTCCAAAATGTGTGGTGTTATGTACATAAAATCAATCTTACCCATTGTACATAAAATGATGTAGACTTGATCAAAGTTCTCGAACAAAACAGCGACGACCAAGCAACGAACAACGCAAGCCACGGACATTTTAGAATCTTAGTAAAATTATGGTAGAGAACCAATTGTTTCTTCGGTGAAACTTGCGCTAAGATTTTGCAAAGTGAATTTTATACTGCACAAAAATATGTTTTGTAAATTTAAAGTACCCAGAACCAATGAGAAAAAAAAGTTGTTAACAGAAAATAGGTCCCTATTTATGATTGCCTGCGGTAACGGAGTTGTGCCACTGGCGAGGCTTATTTTACAGAATCTTTGACGAAAAGAATTACTGTCCACTTTTCCTTATGTAAAGATGCTATAAATGATCAACTAATATTTATCGACAAAAAATAATTATAATAAATAAGCTTCCTTGCGTAAGAATTCTAAACTATATAGCCTAACCAGTTTGGCAACAAATTCCAAGTTTCATTGCGTCATTATGTATATCTTAATAACCAAGTCTCACGACTGGAATCCGATGCGAGGCTCACAAATGCCCCCCTACCCGACTATAGGTCTAATAACGTTTATATTACGACATCGTGATCATATTCGCGCCAAGTTCCGTTAGATGCCCGAAACAAACCAAATTTCCACAACAATAAAATCAATTAAGACCTTTTCTTACACAACAAATAACGGCTCGTCTTTCTTGCCACGGTCACTTGAACCTAAGGTGAAACCTTTTCAGTTCTTCAGACGTAGTGCACCAAAAAAGTCGAAAACTCTTTTTATTCTTTCCCTGCTTTTCTGCATGGATCTTTTTCTGAAGAACAGTTTTCCTTAACAAGGGAATACTTCCAAACATCCAAGACGCAGATCAAAAACAAAATAAAAATAATGGGAGAGAAAGGAAGACAAATGATGCTTTTCAAGTATGCAACAATGAATAAATTCAACTTCCACCAAATGCTATAAATTACGGCGTTTTCGCAATTGACCTTTCGCTCCTCTCAGCTTCTCCTCCGGTGATTGTTCTCCTCTTGTATCAAAAGAATGCAATAGTGTATACATGTGTGCGATGTGCCTTATCGTGCCTTTCCTACGGTTTCCCAAAGGAGACAACCACACCTGGCAATCGTGTCCTTCCTCCTTTATTGCATTTTTTTCTAAGATTAGCATACAAGCACACACTTCAAAACCATAACTTACCGATAGAAAAGGGTGAGCGGGGGAGCAAAAGGGTTGCAAAAAGTAACGCGAGAAGACTTGACAAAGGTTGTTTTGTCTACACTCGTATTGCGTGAAATTCTTAGGGATTATATTTAAGACACAGGAAAGGTTAATTTCCCAACACGAGCTCTTAACCACGCTTTTTTTCTTTATTCTTTTAAATAAATAAATCCAGAGGAGAGACAGAACGTGATGTTCCCTTTCTGAGAGTCAAAACGGAGAGGGAAAAATGGAGAAGAAAGCAAGCCGAGATTAACAGGAAAATCGCGCAACTGACGAATTAGGTTCAGTCATGCTCGTTTACAATCATAGCAAGACGAAGCTTGTTGCAAGATGTAATTACAGTACACTGGTAAGCTAATAACGCGAGAACATGACTTACTCTAATTAAGTGACTCATTTAATGCCTCAGTTTCGTTGAAATGGGTTCAACTACGCAGCACAAAGGTTATCCTGCTGTAAGAAAATACCTCAACCGATTATTAAACATAAACATTCTGTGGGTATTAATTTCGAATGCTAATTAATCCACGATAGTCAATTTTCATACGTTTTCTTAAAATATAATCTACATAAAGTTAAAAACCAGCAGATTGATTTACATGGTAACCCACTTTACAAGATGAGTCTCTCAAAAGGGTATCGTAAAAACTATTTTGTTAGATTGAAGTGCATTTTTTCACATTACATTACATGACACAATCTACTGCGCATGTGTAAAGAAGAGACACGCATCGGGCAAAGCGAATTCACTAAAGGACAGCAAGTTTCTATCACTGACACCACGTCATAACCGACAATAATTTTTCTGAAAAGTTGCTATTATTCTATCACATGACATCCGTACTTTTTATACATTTCCATTCCTTAATATTTTTATAATTTCACTAGGGGTTATTGTTTTCAATTAGCGGCGGCATTTCAAGTTTATGGCAGGGAGTTTTTGTCCAGGGTTTACAAACCCAGAAATGTCAGCCGAATTGAAAATCTAAAATTGGCTGAACCGTTCGAAAATTTCTATACGCAAACATTCCAAACTTGAATTTGAGGAAAACAACTCTAAAACGTCCGAAGTCAGTTTTAAAAATGTCTGCAAAATATGTTTTATAAAATAACGCTGTACCGAGCGTGGTGACCGCGAGTGGGATTCAATTTTCGCTTCTACTAGAAATGCGTAATTTAGCATCAATTTTGCCAATTAACTAATTAACTCTTAGAAAAAATAAAGGCGTCCAAGAAACTCAAATACAAGTTTATTCGTGCAAAAATTTTGTATAATACTGCGCCATATTTGATAAATCGCCCATGTAAGCTCCCCCTACGTTACAAAATAACGAATTTTTTTTTCATTGCAGCCTTACGAAGCCTGTTTCGATGCGTATCAAAGACGATGAAGTTTTAGACTCAATTAAAATCTCCCTTGCACAAGACATAGTTGAAAAGGCTGAAAGCACGTTCATGTATACTGTGCTATTCATTACGAAATTTCCCAATTTTCGTTTCTGTCATTATTTTCTTACACTTGAAAATTTGTAACTCCCTGTTCGCACTTGAGGCTAAAATGTCACGTCCATGACTAGTTCTTTCTTTCACTTTGCACTCGTGTGTATTAAGTTGTATGTCTTTCAAGTGTTTTGCCTCCATTTAAGTTTGAATGACACTTAATGGCAGACTTTTAGTTTGTCAACACGCTACAATCAATGAGTAAATACCGAACCATACTTTCTCAATTTCGAGCCAAAAGTTGTAACAAAACTTCCGAGAGTTCGTTTCAAAAACTTGGCTTGACCCTTACATATTTTGTTTCCTTTAAAGCGATCACGTAGTTCAATGCAGCCGCACCACTCCCGAAGAGTATAAAATAAAAATTTACATTACACGGCAGCAATTATTAGCAAGTCTCTCGTGATTTGCACCATACTGCCACGAAATTTTACGACCTTCATCAGAGATTCTCAGTAAAGTTAACGATCATGTAAGAACGAGCAAGAAGGCTCGCCAAAAAACTCGTAAAACGCGTTACAAGCCATTCATAAGCATTGATAGTCCCCGTGCTTCATTTCGGTCATTTTCGTCTTTTTGTCTCCTGTCCAATTTATCACACGGCCTTCATTGGTATGCAAGAGGGAACAGCCACCCGAAAAACCGTAGTAAACACCAGCTTCCCCGAAGATTCTTTTCTACGCTGGCTACCCGTTGAGCCAAAACCCCATGGCTTTTACCTTCATTTTCTCACTCCGGGGTCACGTGACTTCATGTGCACCCTAGTGTGATTATTTTTTAGCGTTCCAGCTTCTTTACAAGACCTTCAAATGGTTATCCACGTCTTTTTGCCAAGTTACTCTTTCTTCAATTTCTTCGTTCCTTTACCGATTTTTCTCCCTTGGAGAAGAAGGCTAGCTTTCCTAACCTGAATAGCTCCTTGTTTAGAATGCTGGACACGCACACTGAAAAGAGGCATGAAGATGTTTCTTATCCGAATTTCTTTAAGGCAAAAAAGGTGGGAAAGAAGGTTAAGATGGAACAACGGGTCGGTGCTGGTGTCTAAAACAAGAATACAGTTCAGTTCACGTAATCTTAAATTCGTTTTAAAGAACTTCTATGTCCTTACTCTCCTCAACGGAGTTTTCTTGTTAATTGTGAAGATTATTTAAAGAAACAAGTTCCTCGTTCTAGTTCACAGTAAAAGCTCTCGTGAGAATAATGCACTTCTAGACAATGGGAAAACGTATTGCTGGTTTAATTGGATGTTTGCGATTTCGCTGAACAAAAGCTTGGTGCGCAAATTTGGCTTTGAAAGTAATTCACGACTTTCTCGCCATTGCCGAACTAGCGGCACGTCTTCACAAGGAATTCCCGGGAAAAAGGAACAATGAACAGTTCGTTAAATGTGACGAGTTTTGTACGTAATTGAGAAGCCTTGTTCTCTTCAACTCTAAACTAACTTTCTGTAATAAGAAAATTGTATATAAAAGCAATAACATTCATTAATGTTACGTCTGACCGTAAAGTTAAGCAAGAATAACAGCCGTTCTCAAAATCCTTTACTCGTAGTACCGAACGTTCCAATCCAGCAAACACAGACGAGAAATTTCTCGAATATCCCGGTTGCATTATCCATTTCAGGGACATATTTTCTTTATGTGTGGATATGCCTATTATTTTTCACCACATTTACTACTCTTCCTTTCCCAGTATCAATGATTCATAAGCCACGTACATACGGACTGTAACTTATTTAAGTGGAATTGAGTTTCCTTATAATATAATAGTAGCTTAATAGAAATTTTGGCTTTGTGAAACGAACGATAGTACGCACTATTCTACAACACAAATGCATGCATTTAACCCACAAATTATGAAGGTTTATTAAATCTTGTCACGTAGAATAATTGAGAGAAAGCTTCAGCTTTCTTATGGTACTCCTCACGTGGAAGATTTCACCCAGGGCTTCATACAGAGAAGCGACGACGAAATGCAATGCAGTACATGGAAAATGGACACAAGACAAAGCACCCCCTCTAAAGAGAAGTCACTACGAAACTTAATATCATGGCGGTCGCACCCTCCACTGTCTTTAACTAAGTTCATTTATTACTGTCTTGATTACTGATTGCGGTGTGGACTACGGCTCTTCCTAATGAATTCAGTGACCCTAAACCTAATGTATGTAGCCCTTGCCTCTGCTAAGGTTCCTTGACAAATTTACGAAATGCGGTTGTACTACGCAAGCTCCTACGCAATACTTTTTGTTTTATTTTACGGACCCTTCTCATCACTCTCAACTATACAAGGATCTTTCCTAATTGATATTCGTCTTCTATAAATTTCTTTCATATCCCGTCGTAAGGTCATCCAAGGTCCCTCATGAAAATTTCCTTATTAGATACGCAAGATTTGTTAACATGTTTCCATACACTATCCTTTTACTTTTACCAGCACATCTATACGGTAAAAGTCATAATAAATAAAATACTTAAACAAAGAAAGTAAATAAAAAAATGAAACCATCAAAAATGAAAAGCAAAAGATAAGAAAATAACAATGGAAAGATTCCCTCACCCGCTACAACTACACAAATGAGTTTCAAAGTAAAAACAATACAATATTTTATAATTCTTCGTTTTTATTTTATTGTCCACTCTGGCGGCTTAAGAAAAGTTACGTTACTGGTGTGCTCACTGGACTTGAAGCAGAAAAGTTAAATACGACAGAACAGATAAAAGTAACCAAAAATCTCGCGTCATTCCGTTATTCTTCTTTAAGAAATATTTTTTTCCATCTTATGAGAGATTTAGATATTTTGCAATACTAAAAGCTTTCGAAAGGTCAGTGATCGCTCAAAGGGATAACAGTTTTCTAGATCTTCTTCCTACTCCGTTTAATATTGACCAGGTGGGCTTCTTAAGGTATTCAAAGCTGTGAGATTTTCTGCCGAATCTTAAAAACGTGGGTTTTGTGAGAACAGCTTAAACTGCGGAGGAGTCTAAGTAAGGAGGGTGTACAGTTTCAGGAGCATGGTGTTTAGAAGAAGGCGAAGATCCCGGAAGAATAGAAGAAAACGGGTGCTTTCATTATAATAAGGCTATTAAAGACGAGCGTTTCTGTCTATATGACGAGATAAAAGCCCGGGTCTTGTTCTGCTTCTTTGGAATCAGAGTTGACGACGCGAGAGCGAAAGAAAAAGAGAAAAAAAAGATATAGAAGAGAACGAGGGGAAAAAAGGTCGCGAGACAAAACTGAAGTGGTGGAGTTATAAGACGGATTTGCTGTGTTCGGTGCTTTAAAATTCCCAAAGCTGAAGTTTCAAACCTTTGAACGTTTTAAAGGAGGCAAAAAGCTGTCTATTCCTGTTAGGGGTAGCTTTTAATGCGATGTCAAAATAAACAGTAAAAATACAACGGATAGCTTTGTGAACTTGACATCTTTTTAACTCCCTTGAATTGCGATTCGAGACCCGATGAATCCTTAAAAACTCTAAGCAGTTAAACTCAACGAAGAATCGCCCAGCATCTTATTGCTTAATTAAGACAATAGAAAGCCTTCGTAACATAAACTCGAAACACCTCACGTGTTAAAAAATGAAAAGATACACGAAAACTGTCCAAGTTCATTCAGAGTTTTGCCTGAAATTCAGACAAAAATTAGTTTTAAAAAATCTGTTTTTTTTATTATTCGTTTAAGTGTGAATATTCAGCTGAATATTTTACAAAGGCAATGTTCTTTGTTACGAAAACATATTCCAAACATCTATGCTGAAAAACAATAGTAAAAATTAATTGTTACTTTTTTCATCGACAAAATTTTACCAGTCGCATGAAATGTCTCAACAAGCTACCCACTCCGAATCACAAACAAAATGACCGAAATAATACTTGATTACATCCTGATCTAATTGTCACTGTTATTCTTTATTGAAGCCACCTAAAAGCCGTAACAATATTAACTCTTCCCTTTCATTTTACCCTTCAATTCCGGTTTTTATTAGGAGATGCTCTTTCCCAATTTAGAACCCTTTTATCCGAACAAGGGGAAAATACGAAGAGTTGTCATGTGCGCCCGGCACCAAGTTGAGAAAGTTGACTTTCAATCATTTCCTTCCTATTGACATATTGAGCCCTAGATGAGAACAGGCGCGTGTTTGTGTATGTGAACTTTTAATCCATAGACGCAAAGCGAACAGGGACGGGAAGTTACCGTCAAATATCCTTCATATATTGCTGATGGGAGCGGAAATGGCGCGGTAAAAAAGCCGACAGCGCTATGAAATTATTTCTTCTTTGAACGAACATGACGAAGGTAAATACGAGAACCAAATGAATAAACAAATAATAAGACGAGAAAAGCTGGAAATACGGATACGGGATCGTCGACATGGATCCGTTGCACTTGCATAAATAAACGTATAAAAAGGTCTCCTTTGTGTGACCAAAATAAAACCTTAAGTGCAGCTAATTATAATAAACATTTTAACTACTAATACTGGTTTCCTAAATTATGTATAGACGTAATTACCAGCTCTGCTTAAAAAGGGAAAAAAAGCCTTCGCTTTATAGGACTAATGGTAAGAATATAATATTTATTACACCTGGCTATTCATAATTTCGATTAAGATGAAATAACTGGGTTTTGTAGCCCTGGTTTCCGTTTTAATCTATTATTTAATTTATCAGAGAGTATAGACCTAGCGAAGAAAATTACAAATTATTGAGAGGTACTGTTGTTTTGTACCCCTGTGCTCAGCGGTGGGCAAACTTCCGTGTTTATTATTTAAAGAGCGACTTGCTCCGAATGTTCTGCTCTTCACTGACCTTTTACCGTGGATAGTATTTGCAGTTTCCACGTTATACCTTTGGGTTTTGTTGACCCACATGAGCTTTTGCTTACACATACGGATATGTAACATAAAGAAAGAAAGCCAAGTTGGACACTTCTCAGGGGAATAAGGAAGCCCAGGCAAGACTATTTGCAGTAAAAACGAACTCCCAATCTAATTAGGGGTGTAGTAAAAATGACTCACCTGGGCGTGTGGGGACAACCTTTATAATGCCACATACAGGAGACTCAAACAGAGCATCAATATATAAAAATACTAATCCGTTGGTGGAAATTGCAGTGTAAGGTGAACCATACAAGTTCATCAGCACTTGCTCCACTAAACTTCACTGACGTCTTCCCGCAAAGAAAGCCTACTCACAAATGCGTGGTCAAGTGCAGACGGTGCTTGGAGTATGCCATGGCAACGGAAGGCGTTACGAACTTTGGCGCGCATGCGGCGTTTGTTGCTCAGCAACCCCCAGCCTTCGACGGCTTTGACTACTTGTAGGCTTACTTGGTAGTCAACTTGTGTTTTCTGTCCATCGAATGGAAAGGGAACGTATCCAACTTTTTCGCCAACCGCGAAGTTGACTGAAAGTCTGTAATAAACCCGATCTATTATTACGCGATACGAGATATTGCTCATCGCAGATCGTGAAATAATGTCATTAGTGTGATTTTAAGCTGAACAATCACAATCACATAATACACGAAAACTAACCCACATGAGCAGAAAGAAACGAAGGCTAAAGTCCTACAATAGCTTTTCACAATGTATCAGTATTTCAACGAAAATGTGTGCATGTCTGCATGAAGAGCCTATCTGCATATAGAAAGCGGCGGGGAGGGGAAGGGGTAAAAGCCGTTGTGAATGTATGATCTCTTACTCCCATTAATAATACCGCACACAAGCTCTTTTCGAACATGTTAAAACAAAGGATCCCATTTTTCTTGGACGTAAGAAATTAGAGTGCTTGGTAAGAAACATTAAAAATAAAAAATCCGAGTTTCCTGGAAGGCTGACGGCAACTTAGAACTAAGCATGCAAAGTGTCTCAAAATCGACCGATATTTTATGACATAATTACTGTAACTCGAACATCGCCACGTTTGGTTCCCAGTCATGTTCCTTCCCGTCACGGTAGTGATAGGGCGCTGATGGTGAGCTTGCATGGTCGATTTAAGTCTTGTTAAATATTGTTAAAATTTTTGCGATAGTGAAGTTGTCGATAAATACGTAAATACCCTTAAGCTTTCTTTTTCGTGAAAATGTAATGCTTTCCAACTGAACTATGAACTTTCTTTTTTTATTTCAGAAGCAGAACTTGGAAAATGCCTCGATGCAACCATACGCAGTTTTTTTTTTTTTTTTTTTTTTTTTTTGAGGATGTAAAAATCTCGGAAGTTGAATAACGCTTACCTCCATCGTGGCTTGGAAAAAGAAACTAGTAATGTCCTAACCTGTGGACACTGACAAGGCTTTGGCCCTCGACAGGAACTAAAAATATACTTCATTCAATCACGCTGTTACTCATCAAGCAACAATCCTTCGCTAGGGTAACCTCCAATTCTCACTAAGTAGACTGTATGGTCTGCTATCTAAATTATTCACGAACGTCAACAAATGCCAATTCATAATTTCTTCAGACTTGGCTCCTTGACAGCGAAATTTGGTCACGCTAGCTTCAATTTCATGCTCAGTGGACAAGTTCTTTTTATGCGAGTAAGCACCCACATAATGCTGTGTGCATGTTTATGCACATGTGTGTGTGTGTGGTATTAAAAAAAGAGAACAAAACTTCCCAGGCGTTTCCCTTCCCACGCTTGTAGGAAACCTTACCGTCATAGTATCATGTTGTCCTTTTTGTTTGAGAATCGGCTACATTTGCGTGGCAAGTGTAACAAGCCAATATAAGAAGGCTCACATACCGTAATTGTGACTCTTGTCAAAAGAAACTTAAAACTTTTCATCCAACCTAAAAAGACTCAACAGCAACTGCCAGAGAATTTCGTAATCAATTCATTGTATTAAGCCATCCAGCTCGTTACGGTGAGGCATTTCTTTTTCCTCTAGAATAAATAAAATAAAAAGAATTCCAAAATTATCTGAAAGATTTCCAAATTGGCGCGTAGTCATACTCCTCCATAATTAGCCTCTTGGCAAGACCAGTAAAGAGGAGAATGGGGAGTATTTTCTTCACTCCCTCACCCCACTCCCTCCAACCATCTTTAAAAGTTGCTAGGCCAGGTCATTTGCCTCTTTTCCCGACTGGTAAGGTCACTTGCACCACCAGTTGGCCGTTTATCAGCAATCGGACGAGTTCAAGAAGCTTCTCCTCGTATAGACAAGTGCCAAGTGTCCTAAGTTTTGGTTCCAACTAGAGAGGGGGGAAAAAATAAGAAAAGTAATATAACGAAACTTTTTGGTTATTTCGCACTTTTTTCTCTGAAATATTTTTTTTCATAGCATAAAACTGTAAAAAAAATAAGAAAAAATGCTACGTGTCAGCGCGTGGCGACAACGCGTGTTTCGGACTAAAACGGTTTTAGAGGAATCTCACGAACGAGACACAAGTTCGCGGTTAGACAGGGTTTTGGGCGTGGCTGATTTGACAGCCCTGGGTGTCGGGAGTACGCTAGGCATTGGAATCTACGTTTTGGCGGGACAAGTAGCCAAAACACAAGCCGGGCCAGCAGTAACATTGTCATTTTTCATCGCTGCAGTAGCTTCCGTACTAGCAGGTTAATTACTTACGATGGAGTTCTTTTTTTTTTTTTTTTTTTTTTTTTTNTTTTTTTTTTTTTTTTTTTTTTTTTTTTTTTTTTAATGAGCAGGAAAACATACGAATTCACTCGATAATTCGGTAAAATATTTCCAGGAGTTTGTTATGCGGAGTTTGGTGGGCGTGTGCCTAACTGCGGCTCAGCTTACGTCTACTGCTACGTCTGTATCGGAGAAGGCTTTGCTTTCCTTATGGGATGGACCTTACTGCTGGAATTCGCACTTGGTAAAGTATCGGATTACTCGCAAGACATTGCATGTTTCTGCAAATCTTTCGGATTAATGGAAACCGAACGCTAACAAAGGGCTAAGAGGCGGTTTTGCGCAGTAGCACTAACTTAATTCTGATAGGAAAAGAAAGGTGGAAAGGCAAAGGGTGTCGTTTATGTTTAAGTTTTCGTTTTACAGCGCAATTTAATGCCTTCGATGCAATTTCAACGCGGTTTGGAATAGAAACGCACTTAAGAATACGTCCAGAGAACGAGTAAGCAAAGGTATTCTTTAACTACGTTCCTTTTTTTCTGTGTTTTTACACTTGCAGTACAGGACGTTTGCAATGAGAATTCCGTACAACGGAATTGCATATTTTGACACAATCTTTTACGTTATACTGCTTGCAGAACAATGCCCGAAATTTCACTTCTCATTTATCTATCAAAAACCCATTTAAAAAAAAAAAAACCTGTTCAATGCGATTTAGACATTCCGCTGTTGCTTAGTAAGTATTTTTTAGGAAACTCTGCAGTCAAGAAATATTCAGGGAACTTTTAACGATTTCCGCAAAACTGTGAAGGCAAATTTTCCTCATTACTCGTTTATAGGAGAAAAAACGTTATTCCTAGATGATTAGTATACATAACACTTCAAAACTGATGAAATTCAAGATTTTTGGGTAATAAAGTATGTTAATATTTTTAGATAAGAGTATAACATGTTATATGCAATAATACATACGTCTCCGTAACGTGAACTGAGCATGGTGCCGCAACAGCGACCCTTGTGCAAGAAATCCGCTTTTATGACCTCTTAGTGGGTTCTAAGGACAGTATTTTTCGCAATCCTAACAGCATATGATATGCATATATGGGGATGCGTAGTCTAAATAACGGTGTCGTGTCGATCCTTTCGACTCAACTAATATAACAGAATGACTATAAAGCCGAGTCCAAAATGCGGATTAGGGAAAACGTGGAAAGCTCAGAACCTATCAAAAGTCAAGTTTGACTGAAAAAAGAAGTCTTCACCAGCAATCCATATTAAGTACCTCTTCTATCTTCCAGGTACTAGCAGCGTGGCTCAGGGCTACGGAAATTACGTTGACCAATTAATGGGAAACCCCATCAAAAAATACTTTACTGAGAAAATGGCGTTCAACACAATGTACCTGTCTCCTTATCCTGACTTTTTGGCCTTGTCCTTAATCGCCATCTTAACAGGTAAAACATATCTAAAAGATTCCCGACTTTCTAATGTTCCGGTTTAACATTTAAAGTGATTCTCAGTTTGGGCGCGAAGCAATCGACTCGATTTAACAATGTTTTCGCAATGGGAAACTTGCTCGTGGTAGCATACGCTATCATTTGTGGATCATTTAAAGGTTGACCTAATTTAAAAGATTCATAATTTGGTCCAGAACGACAACTTTAGCAAATTACTACAACTATTTTAGCTAACCTTCACAACTGGTCAATTGACCCTACCACATTGCCACCTACGTACGCAAAAGAAGCTGGTGTTGGGGGTTTCTTACCTTTCGGTTTCACAGGCGTCATTGCTGGTAACTAAATCCTTAAATTTCTTTTGTGTGACGTTGATCATGTATTTGTTAACCTTTTTTTCAGGTGCGGCCACTTGTTTCTTTGGCTTTCAAGGATTTGATGCTATTCCTTCAGCAAGTATAAATATATCCTATGGAAACTTTGAGAATCTTTGTACACAAATTGCTTTCCTTTGTGGTGGGGGAAATACCAGGCGAGGAAGCTCGTGATCCTCAGCGCTCAGTTCCGTTGGCCATCTGCCTTTGCTTACTCATCGTATTTTTATCGTACACTGGGACGGCGGTGGTCCTCACACTCATGGTTCCTTACTATTTGCAAGTATAGAAAAAGCACAGCTGAGCTATAAAACTCAACGAACGACTTAAACTAAAAATAAAAAATCACTGATTCTTTCCAAAGGATCCCAATGTTCCTCTGCCCCACGCATTCCGCGTAGTGGGTTGGCCCTCCGCAGCATGGATCATTAGCATTGGAACGCTATGTGGACTTTCCACCAGGTTAGCCTTTATTTCGCCATTTTTCCCTTAGTTCTTCCCCTAACGTATACTACAAGCTAAGCTTAATGTCACGTGCATAATTTCCGACTCCGAGGAATGCAATATTTTTCAGTAATGCACTCGAAAGTTAAAAGAGAAATATAAGAAAATGCAAGTTCATGTATTCTTTGTGCAATTATGCTGCAGTTAATCTTCTATCAACAAAAACAATAAAGGTAACCATATCCAAAACATAGTCAAAACAGCAAACGTCTTGTCGTTACGACAGCTGTACCACGTAATAACAGCCCATTCCAATTCAAACGCAAGAAGGAAAGCGAGTTGCTCTAATATGGTCAAGGCATCTTACTGCAACGACGGTTCTTCCCATTTTAAGTTTATCGTAATCGGCTCGGATCAATAAGGTCTTAAGCGCAAATTAATGGCAATGAAGACAGGCTATTTTATCCAGCAAAAAAGTTTAATCGCATTTATCTTCGTCAAGAAATTCCGTCTTTTTCAGACAATAAGCTTCCCATCAACTATTGGTAAAAAAAATTAATAAGTTTAACTACAATAAAATATTTCTCAAAAAGCAAATACTTCCCAAAAGTGAAGCAAAAGTTCAATGAACGCACTGCAGATCACACTTGTGAAATTTCTCGAATTAACGTTTTAGTTTTAAAAATTTAACTCACAATGAAATGTTACTACGCGCGTTTGTTATTATTATTAACCGATGACTTACATATATGACACAAAAGTCCACACTGGTTTACTACTGTATACCTTAACGGAATGTAAAGCGAGATATTTATGCAAGCAAAATGAATAACGCATACGCCCAAATCGAAGGTTCTGGTTGCACTTACTACTACATTCAAGAAACTAACGAAAATGTACCCTACATAAAATACGCAATTATCTTTGTAGTAATGTTTTTGCTTTATTCCACCGTAATGTTTATTACTAAGGCTATACCCAGGATTATGGTTCATGCTTTTTAAGTTGGGTGGGGGAATGCAATATTTTTACATTAGCTGTTTCTCCCGTCTTCTCTATTATAAAAACAATATTCGTGGGGGGAGGGGTTAAACCTCCTATCCACCCCTGGGTACGACGGTGTTTAGTACTTCAGTAATAAGAGATAATTCAGATTCTTACTTAAGCTCACTTAAGCGTCTGACTACTCGTTCACTATTACAGAAAATAATAAAAATTTTCTATCAGTTTGACAGGGTCTTTATTCCCCTTACCGCGAATCATCTTTGCGATGGCCAACGACGGTTTATTGTTCCGGTGGTTGGGCCGCGTCCATCGATGGACCAAGACCCCATTATTGGCAACAATAGTCTCTGGCTTCTGGACAGGTGCCATGGCCACTCTACTGGCCTTTGAAGACCTAGTTGCACTCATGGCGTTAGCTACGTTGATTGCGTTTGGCCTCGTGGCCGCTTGCGTGATTGTATTGCGCTACCAAGTGGATCCTTATCAAACTTTTGATCAAAATTCCGAAACAGCGGACCTCTTAGTTTTCAGCCCAGCTTCTCGTTCTACAGGACCCTTATCCTTATGGCTACTGCCACCGGTTTATCACAATTATAAATGGCGACATTTACTAAGCGGCAAATTAACGCAACCCAGTCCACAAACTTCGGCTTTAGCTACTGCTTCTATCTGCTTATTCGGTTCTTATTTACGCAAGCACATAAACCATTAATCTCATACGCAAAATTTTAGGGGCTTTGTCGGTCGCATTTGCTTTCTGTGTTAAGTTCTGGGCTCAAAATTTGACTGATTTGGAGTGCATACCACTTACAGTGACATCACTACTCGGGATAATCATGATTTTGCCATTGTATGTCACCTACTTAATGCCACAATCTAGTGTTTCACTGCCGTTTAAGGTAAACATCAAGTACGAACTAATACAGAAAGGGAAATTAAAGAATGTATCCTTAGGTACCTGCAGTGCCATTTTTGCCTGCCCTAAGCCTCTTTATTAACGTACTCTTGATGATAAATATTCCTGCCTATACGTGGGCCCAATACGCTAGTTATATGACTATCGGTAAGTAACCTCACTTATAACATTTCAGAAACGAAGACACACGTGCCATACGTAGTTTAATAATAATAATAAAATAAAAAAAAATCAATATCAATATAAAATCTCATCAAGTCCGTCGCTGCGTTAACAAGTCGATCACCTTGGGCTAAAATCGTTACGCTTGATTCACGCATTTTTTCCCGACTTGCTTTTCTGTAAAAATGTTTGCTTTATAGAAGTCAATAACAGTTTCATTTCTCAGCTGAAAAGAAATTTCTAATATTTCGCTAAATTAGGTTTGCTGGTCTATATCTCCTACGGTTGGCGTAATAGTACGGAAGAATTAAAATCTAATGGCATAGCTGTTCAAGGCAGTACAGCTACCTCACCTTTTTAAAATTTCCACAAGAAAAGGAATAAATATTCTTTATATATGTAAAAAATAAAAAAAAAAATAAAATAAAATTAGCTTCACTCACCATTAATTTTTTTTCGCGTGCTGTTCAAAAACGTACACAAGCCCCCCTTTCTTCAAGCCCTCCCACGTGGTTTCTATCTGACCCGTTTAGGTCCAAAGATAAGGTCCGCATCTGGAGCGCCTTTCGGATGGTGGTACTTAGGCTTTCGCTCCCGGTTGAGATTAACCGTGACAGGTTTGCCTGCTCCGGCACTGCCAAGTTGCTCTTGATGTTCTTCTTCTTCTTGCCTTTCGTTCATATCCAACGTCAACCGCTTTACGTGCTCTTTCTCCGCCTTCTCCGCCTATGTACAATTTAATAAATTCATATTAATATAAACGATACAACATGCATATTTTAAGTGCTTCTAGCCCACTGCTTCCTTACATATAGAAATTACGGGGGAATTAATTAATTACACGTGATTAAGCAGAATGAGTTTAACATAAAGTGTTTACTAAAACTGAGCGAAACATTAATTAGTTAATGGTCAATTACAATCGAAGTAGTTTAAAATTAGGTTACGTATTTTACGCCAATTTTCAACGTACTAGTTATTTTTCCCGCATTTTTTAATTTCTTTTTTTAGGAAAATCTTCCCTTTAGTTTGCTTACCTGTTCACGAGATTTTAAATTGAACGCCATATCAGAATCGATAGGTACGGCCAAGCTTTTGAACTGTGGTTTGTTATTTTTCTTTGTCATCAAGACAAACGCGACAGTATTATCTCCATCACGGCCTTCTTCTTGTAAGCCGGCTAAGGCTCCGCCCAGCTCGCCTCCGGGGGAGCTGAAGATTTTCTTCTTGATGGACGTTTTGACATGCATAGGTACGGGAATGTCAGCCTGCGTTTTGATAGAACCTTCGCGGCACCTTTCACTCAAATTTTCAGCCACCATTTTGTCAAATGCGGCCATGAAATCTTCGTCTTCAGGACAGGGCTTAGAAGCCACCCGAACAGTAGGCATGGTGTCCGTTTCCAATTCCATCGTAAAATCTTCACCCTACCAGAGATTGCAATTCATTAAAATCCTTGATTTAGTTTCTAAGCTGTAATTTAAACAGCCGCAATGAAAACTTGCACAGCAAAAAATTTTAACTCCTAAAAGAAAAGTTATAATACAATATTCCAAAAAGTTTACAACGTTCAATTACTCGAGAAGATTTAGTGGGCTAGGCATAGCAAAAAGTTTTCAATTATTTCACCATTTTCTTCTTGTTCAATATGTTTTCAGCGGTGAAAAGAGCGAGAACGGGTTGGAGAGGTAGTTCACATACCTGAGTGGCTGAGAATTGTTGTGACTGTGACAAAGTGCCTTGATGATCGCTTGGTTCGTCTTGGTCTAAATTCTGTCGGGTTTCATCACCTTCTTCATCGACCCATTCTTCCTCTACGTTTCTATCCAATTCCTCCGGCTCTGCTCCATCTTCTTCGTTAATAGTTGCAAGGTCTCGTCCTTCATCTTCTTCCGGAACTTTTGAAAATTTCAGGCCTAATCCCGGCATTACGTTAGCCAATTTCGCCAGCAATTCCTTTTCTAAATCCGCCACCGCTTTCTGCGCTTCGTCATACGAATTAAACATCTTCGTCTTCGGACGCAAATTGGTTAACGTGTCACGTATCGCGTAATCGACATCCACCGGAAATCGGTTTTCTTCTGTCCATATACCCGAACTCTTCTTGTACCAGTAATATTGCTACATAACGGAAAATACACAGGACATGATAAACCGAAGAACACAAGCTCATACAAGATGAAGGTCAAATCAAGAAACATTATAAAAATAACAAATAAATTTCTTTAAATGAAACAAGATATTACTTGTAAGTAAATAAGATAGTAATCCAAGCGCTTGCGTGCAGAACCCGAATTAAAATACACGCCGGAAGTGTCCAATAAAGTGGTTGCTAGACGAATTCGCATCAAGTGATCCAGTGGATCCAACTCACTCACGAAATTTGGATCCAAACTCACCCCAAACGTAATTAAAGAGTACAAGACCTTAAAAAAGAAAAAAAATAGTACCATCAACTATTAACTATAAAGACATTCACGGCACAAGCACGATTTTCACCCGTGAAAACTAGAGTTTCATATATACAAGTATGAATATTAAGCTAGTAATAATACCTCGTTTATTGTGACAAAAATTTCTCCAGCCTCGAAAGCTTTCGTTTCTATACGAGAAAAAATTTACAACTTTCTGTTAAAAAAGTAATGGGGGCTACAGTTGTTTTCCGTTATTAATACGAAAAAGACAAATAAAAGAAAAAAATGAATGTAATAATTCTACTCGACAACAACGAAAATTTTAAATTGTGCAAAATTCCAAAGCTTGAAAGTATCTTTTCATAGTTATAGTAATAATTGCAATAATTATTTACTTTAAAAAGAACTCCGCTGTCCGTCATTTGGTAGTTATACAGCTCGCCTAAGTACCGGATGCTGCTGACTCTCCTTTGATTAAACTTAGGTAGAACCATCTCCATGCCTAATCTTATATCTTCCAAGACGGCATCCACCACTTGAACGCGTACGTGGGCTTGGAATAAGTCCAACTCTGCCACTAATCCCGCCAACGTCCGGATGTTCAAATACGGTAGTTCCCACGACGCTGTTAAACACTCGATAGCGTATTGACTTAATTCTTTGTCATTCCACGGCCATTTCCTGATCTGTCTCAAGACTTTGTTTAACGTTGCTTTGGACAAGTCGTGGTACAACAATTGCCGGAGGTATTGATGTAAAGGTGGCCTTTCTATCGGCACGCCCAAAGCGCTGCCTTCAGGCGGCAACACCTGGTAATATGCGTTTTCGATCATCGTTACGTAACGAATGTCATGCACTTGCACATTCTTTTTCCTCATCAATTGCTCCTATAACACAAAAAACGAGAAAAGTTTATTATTGTATCAGAGTTTGAAATGTACGAGTCACACGATACAAAATCCCGCGGGTCTTATGGTTAACTGTACATAAAATTCGATTATTCTTGACATCCCTATTCTTATTTTCCGAGAAAATACGATAATTAAAAAAGTTATTGAAATACTTTTAAAATTTTAAAAATTTTAGCCGGTGGTTTTTGTAGGAAATCAACAGGAAAAGAAACGAAATGCTAAGACGTAAAGTTTAAATGGAAGAAACACTTTAAATCTTACAAGGTATATTTTGATGCGTTGATGGGTATCGGCATGGTAAAGCCAAAATCTTCCACAGGTTTCCAGCAAATGGCAGGACATTTCGATGGAATGATGACTAAAATCCAGGAGCAGGGTTCGTAAACAAGTTAAAGCCTCATGACGGCTGAAAATACGGAATTTGACCAATTCGCCAATGTACCGGACGACTTTTATTTTGGATTCAATATTGATTTGATCCTAGTAACAGGAGGAAATTTCAGTTTACTGCAATTTGCAGTCCACAACAATAGTTATCATATTATGCAATGGTGCATTCAGATTAAAAAAAATGTAAAGAAGAGAAAAAGAATTCCAGATTTTGAAGGACACTTTTTTGGAAACTTACTTTTTTACGAACCAGGTACCGGAACTCCTGTCGCAAGTACTGGCATAAGTCTGTGCCCACATCAGGCATATAAGGATGTAAGCTTGCAACCAGACGCCCGTAAAATGGTAACAAATCCAAACGCGTTCTTGGAACGCTATATAAGCACCTTGATGGACGGAAATAATAAAAACTCAATAAGTCATTAGAAAAAAAAAATAATATATGAAACATTAAGCACTGTGACGGCTTTTACGAAGTTAATAGGTAAAAAGCTCTTACTTAACAAATCGTTTTCGGTTATAGCGCGTGTTCAGCGACGTCACAAAATCCACAGCTGCTGAATCAATCATCTCCCTATTGACGCATTTCGGAAGCGACGACAAAAAACTGTCCAAAAGTATCTTGTTGCTGGGTGGATTATTTCCTTCTTCAACATCATCTGTTAAACCAAAAACATATCACTGAGTAAGAAATATATGTCTAAATATATACGCCACAGAACAAGCTAATGAGAAACTGCGAAGGTAAACTGATGCAAGGGAGGTGAACATTCAAAATTTCAAACATTATTTTTTTTTCCAGCGACGAAAGAAAGAAAAAATCTTATTACCGTCCAAATTAGGCGGCTGTATATCTTCGACAACCTCTTCTTTTGTGTCTTTCTTATCACCTTCGAGTTTTTCATCTAATTCTGCTTCTTCGGCAGGCGTTTCCTCCTTTAAAAATTTACAACGTTAATTCAAGAACACCAATACCAGTGAATGACAGAAGTATTGATAGCTCACAACAAAACTTACTATAACTGGCGAAGGAGCGCGCTGGGCGTGCAATCCAGGCATGTATAAACGCAATTCGGGGAGTTGTTCGTAAAACTGGCGTACGTCGTCATATTCCCAGCATCCTTCCATCATTTGCGAGCTAGACGCGGAACCTTCAAGCATATTGGGCTCGTTTCCGCTTCCGAGTACGAGTAAATCATCTTCTTTCGTCAAAACTGTAAACCACAGAATTTACGTTATGCCACTTTGCGGTTGAAAAACCTGTACACGTAAAGCCTACGGCGTTCATAATAGGTCATCTAGTAAGTTATTACAAAATAATGTATCAAAGAAAACTATGCCCTTGCGACCTCCTATGCAAAACTTTTGAACGAAGTTTTCTTTAGAAATACGATTTCAATTTCAAGAGTAGAAACTCGCTAAATGTAAGTTCCGGCGTATTTGAAACCATTATTAAGCTCACATACGTTTTATGAAGGAGGTCTCGCTGGAGTATTCAGCACCCATAATTTAATTTACAATGATTTTTTTTCCTAACCTTCTTCCGGAAGCTCTGGCATCGGTTCGCCTAAGATATCAGCCATTTGTTGTGTCAAATTGAGCAGTTTGACCTGCGCTTGGTGCAACTGTTCTCGCTTATCGCGACGCTCGGCGCTAAGTTCGCCTTTCGTTTGCAAAATGCGCCGATTTTGGCGATCGTAATCTTGAAGCTCTTTGTGTTCCCGGATTAAGTGCTTCGAAAGCGTCTGGAAATAGTCACGTAACAAATTTCTCACATTCGCGCGCTTTTCGGCCGGTAACCAATCACTCGGCGGTATCGTGACGTCATGCTTCGTGCTCAGTTCTTTAATATGTGAAGGAACAAGACCAGCATAGTCTTCGCCGCAGAACTTAGCAAATGCCAACAGAACAGCTGCAAACTGGTGTTCTTCTTTATCCAATCCGACCAAACTGGTGAGGGCGGAGCCTAACAAAGGTAAAGCCTCTTTGGGTGTCCAAATACCAGCGCTAACGCAATCCGCATAGAAGCGTAAATCGACTCGAAGTTTGCTGGGATTAATGATTTTTTCATCTTTCTTTTGTGGTAAGGTTTTCTGCCAGCTTTCGAGTAACAGTTGAGCGAACTCAGCGTATTTGCGGTGAAGAATTGACGAGATGTAAACGACCGATGGAACATCGGCCATTTTAAGCTTGGCTTCAACCAAACCGGCAGCAATTTCTCCGACATATTTCGTTAAATTTAGCGTTTCGATGTCTTTCAAGATGCTTTCTTTCTGTGCTTCGGTAAAATTTTTCTGTGAAAAAATAAATACAAAACAATAAAAAATCCACCTAAAATTTAATTAAAAATAAACACTGAGAAATTGAACTGCAAAGAGCCTAACTGTGAGGACTACCGCAAAAGTAGCTGTATTTGCTGCCTAGTATTGTTCCGTATGATTAAGATAGGATAATTGCAATCGGCAATTCACGAATGGCAACCATGTACAGTACCGTCCCAAAAATTTTTTTCGCGAAAAAGGATACAGTGCGCGCAGCCAAGTCCAGACAATGCTGCAAACACTCTCGGCTTTCGTTGCCTTTCCAGCCAAGCCTGTGCTCGACGGTGTCTGGGCATCCAGGTGCCATTAGAGCGTGTTGTTCCCATGAATTTTTTTGGACTGTACTGTACGTTTGCATGCTTGTTTTACACGTACAAAAAAAAAAAATATAAACCGTTAGTGCTTACAATTTTACGTATGAAGGCGGTATTTTTCTTTATACTAGAATCCAACTTCGAGAAATAAGATTCTTCTGGTCTGTTAGCGGCAGCTTTCACGTTCTCTTGGCGTAACGTCGCTTTCGCGGTTATTCTGTTCTGAAGCTCGTCTATATAGTCGAATATTACTTTCTAAATGCAAAATAAACACATTAACGTTAAGGCTTTATTAATAAAATCTATAGGTGATTAGGTACTTTTTCATCTTCTGTGTTGTTTTCCGGAGCTGGCACACTATTAGGATTATCACCAGTTGGGATCAAATTGTCTTCGTTTGCTTTTTCTTCCTCCATTATTTATTTTTCGAACTAACAATAATTAACACTTCACTGTCAGGTCGGCAAAGTTTCGCTAAAACCACAACGTGTGTGACTTCAAGCCGAAAAATAACAAGTGAACAGCGTAGCTCTCGCGTAAGCTGGCCAAATTAGCTTTGTTGTGGTTGTGCATGTAGACTTCACCTCAACAGATGGCGTTGCTATCAAAAATATAAAGTTAAATAATAATGATAATAATAATAAGAATACCTCGGTCAAGGTCTAAAGGGACTTGTCCAGCTGACAAGAAACTCAATCACTTCGCGGCTTTTTACGCAATTCTGTGATTTACCAAATTTCAGAAGTCGTCACTTTTCAAATATTCTGAATTTTAATTCAGTGCTATTCGATTTGAAAGTAGACTTGAGAACTTGGCGTCAATTTCTCCAAGTAAATAAGTTATTTGGCATGTGTCAAAAGAATCTCGAAATAAAATTAATGAAAAATGTACTGAACCGTAAGGGCGTACACGGAATGACTTTTTGATCCGAAACTGGTTTCACGAATGCAGTCACGCACGTGTGTCAAAACTTAAAAGAAACGCAGCTTTCTCATCTCCGGGCATCAAATTACTTAATAAAATTTCACGGCAGAGAAGCCTGGCTGTAACGGAATATTGGTTTTTACGAAAGGTACAGAAAGACCACAGCCAAATCAACTAAATTAGTATGAAAGCTTAAGGACACGGAAGAACTATTTTTAAATATTGGCTATGCCGAATAAGTTTGCTCTCCTAGATGTTCACTAAGGAGGTGTTTAAAATGTAATTGGTATTTTTTTTTTTTTGGAAAATCTTTTTTTTTTATTAGAAGCGTTCCAATGCGCAAGGAATCTTAAATCAAGCCTCAATCGAACAGAAATCACGTCTCACTCATGACTACAGTGTTGTACGAGGCTACATTACAAGTACAAACCTCAAAAACATGATCAAGTTTCAAGTCATCATCACTTGCCCCCTTTCCCCGAAGATCTTGAAGCTCATCCCCTTCTTTCAACAATTTTGAGATGATTAATCTAACTCAGATCCATTGCTGATCCTTCCGTCACCGTTGCAGCGGAATCTTTCTGGGTGGAGTCAAATAAGGTCTGAAGCTCGGGTGTGGTCTTGATCTGTGTCATGAAATCGTGCAGTTGTGGATTTTTGTCTGAATAAAATAAATTACAACAAAAGGTAAGAAAAATTTAATAAAACAAAATCCTTTGTACCAGAATCCGGAATCGCTAGCAACGCAGCAGTAGCTCGCATAGCCGACCGTTTCAGTTCGTCTTGTTTTTCATATTCTTGCTTAACGGAATATGCTTTAACTTTTGTAGTGCATGTAGCCCGAAGAGGCTCTACCAAACGGTCCAATCCTACAAGAAAAAAACGAGCCGTTAATACTTTACAATTGACATCAAGTAATTAACTAGTTCTCTTACGCTGCAAAACAGCTGCAGGGCACAAAACTGCCAAACGGGCCAACATCAAATAGGTTAACATCTTGATATCATAGTGATCTTTCAATCCCGCTTCGACTTGGGATAAGAACTCAAAAACGTCTAGACGATCCAGACACGAATCCAAAAGCGTATACATACACTCAAAAGCTGCTTTACGCAAATCCAGACCGTCGTCTACCGTGTGCTTGAAAGGACCCATTTCCACTTCTCGGACCAATTCTTTCTACAATTATATAAGAAAGTAAATATAATAAAATAACAAAGAATGGCATTAATCAGAAAATTTGGAACTAGAAAACGAAAAGTACCATACCCTAACTTTCGTCTCATTATACAATTGCGGTAGCAGGGAATCCAACAAGTCGCGGATTAAGGAGGGTTTGTTATGGGCTGCGGAATTGAAGGCAACCAATGCGACACGCCGTACTTGGAGGTCCGGATCTTGCAAAGCAGACAAGAAATGACCCATACAAGGTTTCAACAAAGGGTCAATAGGACTCGGCTGATCGCTAATCGTAAATTTGACAGCTGTTACAACCGTGGTTCTCATTAAAGGCGAGGGATTTTCCAAAGCCGCCTAAATAGGAAAAGTTTTTTTAAACGGTTTCCCTTTCTTCTTCTTCTCTGTAGTCTTTAAATATCCTTTGATTTTTTTTTCTACCTTCAATCTAGGAAGAAGAGTTTGAGGATCACTTAGTGTCAATTTTCCTAGACACTCTGCTACAACATTCCTTGTTCCTTCTTCGGGACACTGACAATGCCTAAACAATAAATCCCAAATCTGGGATACGAACGGTTGTAACTTGGCTACACCATTTTCGTGACTCGTTTCCCATGCGATAACCTATAATGAAGAAATTACAATATTTCCAACCACTTACGAGGTCAACTATTCCACATCAATATATTACTTCTTTAAGAGAATGGAGCAGAAGGTACTGACGCTTGGCTTGGCCTTCAATCTGTTGCAAAATGAAAGGTAAGAAGGCGGGTAAATTACCCAACGCGACAGATCCTAATGCATGGGAAGCCGCAGATTTGATTTCTTCGTTAGAGGAGATGAACGAGTTAAGTATGACTTCACAAACGCCAGGAACGCCTCGCAAATCACTGAAAAGTCAAAGAATATATTACCGAATGCACTGGAGCAGATAAATATGAGACAGACAATAAATTCTAAAAAAAACTGCTACGTGAAGCGAAAACAAATTTTTTTGAAACCTATTTTAAATACACAAATTAATTCAAGAAAAAAATACTTTTCACATAAATTCATTGAAAACAGCACAGAAGATTTGTCTGAAAAATTTTACTCACGAAAATGAGAACGAAAAAGGACGTCATAAATCTATTCAAACACGGCAGACGATACTCACATGTGCTTGCCAATCTCTCCAATGGCCAATAACGCAAAAATATGGTGTGCATCCGACCGAGGCTTTTGAGCATCTTGAAGGAACTGACGAACTAACTGAGGCGCTTCCTGATCTTGAGTTACCGCTAATGCTGCAACGCTTTGGGCCAAAGAATAAAACGCCTAAAAGGGAATCTTAGACCGTAAAAAACTTCCTACTGAACAAAAGGAGAAAACCTGTTTATGCAAGCTGCCTTGAGACACCATGGAAACCAGCATAGGAAGCAGTTCACGATAACCTAATCCAGGTAGCTGAGCTGCGACTAAAGCTTGCAGAAATTCAAGCAACGACGACAATGCCGATCCTGTGTCCAGTAAAAGAAAAGTACGTTAAGTTCAAGTCGGAACAAAAACTGAAAGTGAATGTTACAAAAGACGGTACTGTTAAAAAGTTTTTTTTTTTTTTTCAGAAAATATTATACGCCATTCGAAATACAGTAGTTTTAATTATAATGCAATAATTCTACTCCCTTAGAAACAGAAGCTGAACAGCGTTACTGCATGAGACAAGTCGCATTTCCACCTTGAACTTTTTTTTAAACAATTTAACATGGGCGTGAACATAAGAGCGTTGTATCTTTTTTATTGTTCACAATTTATATAATACGAGTTCTACTTTTAATAACTTACAGTAATTGAAAATAATCTTTTTTATTATTAACAATTCCAAATCCCATTTCAAAGCGAAAGGACGCATTAAAAAAACTAAAACTTTTAATATCTTAATATTTTGGAAAGTTTTCAACTTACCTTGCAGTAATGGCGATCGCACGAGTGCCATCACTTCTGGTAAAATCGCGCCCGCCAAGGGAGGCAACGTATATGGGTGTAACTTGGCTACCGACGTCAGTAGAGACAATGTCAACTGGGCGATATGCAAATCCGACTCTGATACCAAAGGCGGCAATTCCACCAAAACCTACTCGTCCACGGGGGCAAAAAAATATTTGTAAAAATTTAAATCGTAGCGCACAAATCCAATTTCTTCCGCAGTCTCTTATCCGGAACTAATCAATGAATGCAACTGTTTACCTTCGCTAACATTTCCGGTGCAATGGCCGTGTTATAATTCTTAACCAGCGTTTCCAGCAACATCAATGTGCTCAACTTGAGTGCTCTTTGATTCTTCCTTAAAAATCCCGCCAAAATTGGTAACACTTCCGCCAGCAATGGTCTCAGGTCCACTTTCAAGGGCGACGAGGCAATTTTCGTCAGCGCTTTGACAGTTGTCAGCCTAGTAATTTCATTCCTCAGCCGGTCCAAGAATATCGGCAAACACGTGCCCAACTCATTTTGCAGATGGTCACCCAAATGACTGATGATCTGTCCCATGCATGCTATTGCCCTTTCCTTAACTTCCTGGTCGATATCCGCCGCTTTCAGTCGGTTCAACGTGCAACTGTACAAATCCGCCGTGAAAGGGGTGAAATCAAAACTGGCTGGTACGTCCAACGGCCTGATTACCTTGACAACCTGTTGGAGAACCAACAGCCCCTCGGACGTAATTTTATAGAAAGGATCACCCACGGCAGCTAGTAAGGGCGGCATCAAAGCTCTGATGTGCTGATGGAAAATGGTCGGTGGATGCGTTGCCAGCAACGTATGAAGAAACGACAAGGTGTCAATCTTCATGTTCGAGGCCGCGTTCTTTTCCGTTAAAGAGAACAAAATTCCCGGTACCAAAGCCGGTACGTGATTTGTTAAACAACCCGGACAGACACTAATTAATTCCGTCAGGAGAGCCAAACACCCTTGCCTCGTTTTCACCGATTTTTCCTTCAACTGCTTATGCAGGGCTTTGACCATCGCCGGAATTTGCTGCTGGAGCAACGTCATTGGGCTCTGCTGCTGATCAGTGGCTTCGGATCCGTGAGCCAGTGCCGGTTTAGTTTGCTTCAAGAGTACGATATAGGCGTGAAAAATATCCGCTTTCACGTTTTCTTCGCGTTCCTTGAACCGATTAATCAAAGCCGGCGAGACGTTTTTGTAAAAATTGATGAGCAAGTCCACTCTGGACGCTATAATAGCCTCTAGGCATTTAGCCGCAGCGCGTCGGACTTTCCAACTCATATCGTCGTCGTCCGAATACTCGTCCGAGTCCTCATCGTCATTGTCGTCGTTTTCCGTCTCCATTCCTCCGTCCTCTCCAGAACCATCGTCCTCTTCGTCCTCGTAATTGTAATTCGGATCGTAACAAACGAATTCCAAACAAAGCGACACGATTGTGGGGACATGAGGGGACATTTCCTTGTGACAACGCTCAATGAAGGCTTTCAATGCCTGTAAGCAATGTTCTCTCAACTCGTCATCTTCCACTTTGACGTACCGGACGATCAATGGAACAGCGCGTTCAACGAATTCCCCAAAGCGATGTCCAGCTTGGCAGCAGATAGCGCCGATACTTTGGACGTAGGTTCGCGTTGCTGAGGTGTTACCCGATTTGGCCAGCCCTTCCATAAGGTGTTCAACCAGTTTAACGTAGAGCGAGTGGTGGCACGAAGTTACGAGGTAGCCCAAAGCGATAATGGTGCGTTTACGGACGGCCAATCGTGGAGAAGAGAGCTGTGGAAGTAATGCTTCGAGAATGGAGGCGTGGAAGCCCACTAACAGGCTTCCGAAACGGGACAGGAGGTCACCCAAGATATCCAAAGCTTCTAGCTGCACCGAGACATCTTCTTGTTTGGATATGGCGGTACTGAGACGGCCAGTAACACGTTTGCAGACGGAGGCGGCTAAGGTGGAGGCGGTGAGGGGCAGTTCTGCGATGACCGTCTTCAAGCCAATGGAAGAAATGTCGCGGAGTTGCTCCTTGTCGGACGTCATGTTATTGCAGAGGGAATCGACGATTGTTTCAACCTGGTGCTCCTTAACTTTGCTGACTAACGGTCCCAAGCATTTGACGGCGAGATTTTGGACTTCACCGTTTTTATCTTCCAGGAGACGAAGGAGCATTCTGACTACTTTGCGCTCAGAGTCGTCGTCTAGTTTGATGCTGTCTTTCTGAAGTTCGGCCATTAGATCGTTGGTGGCCATGAAGCGGAAGTCTTTGTCACTGGAAGCCATCTTGAAGGAACGTAAAATTAGTTTGTCAGAAATTCGTATCAACGTTATGTTCTAAATAAATATGAGCTTGGGTCAGTATTTTAAGTTAAGAATGTGATCAAACATGAACCCAAGCGGAGAAATTTTCCGAAATAGACATACAAATCTAATGCTGCAACGATAGCAACGTAGCTTTACATTTTCATATTTTCTAAAGCATTTATACTTAAAACTAGTTAGCTCAGATACAGAAAAGAGCAAAATTCACAGGCCTTTGATTTTTTTTCTACAAAATTCCAGTTCTTAACTCCTTATACGTCAAACGGCTCTAACGTTTTCGGGGGATCTCATTGAAGCTTTTGGAAGTGGCGAGACCTCTTTTCTTTACGGTTTCTTAAAAATTAGTCAATTTATTGATCTAACAACGAAAGAAAAAACATCCTTCACATCATGCTTTCTATGAAAGCAATTGAACGTTTAATGGACTTTCAAAACCGAAACAGCTTTAAGTCTATTATTAATGAACCCGGACAATGGATGGGACGTTTCTGGTTTACAGGTTGAGGTTTCACAGTACATAAAATTGCACAGCAAGACTCATTTTTTCTAAGAAAGTAAAAAATAAAATAAAAACTATTGCTTCTATAAATAAGAATAAACGCATCTACTGAACAAATTAGAAGTTGGTGTGGGCATCGTAAACAGTAATACCTTTTCCAGTAAGTTGGCTATATGATACGAAACTGCAGACATTCTGGATTATATTTGTGACCCAGTTATGGTGCGATAAAAACTTGCTCAAGCTCTGCGAATCTGCGGAGTCAAAGATCAAAATTAGCAAAAATGAAGACTAGCACCTTTCATAGAATGTACAAAAGGGCAAAAAGTAATTGATGTCAAGTAATGAAAAAGTGTTTGACAGAAGTAAATTTTGAAAATGAAGTAAATTAAATAGTTACTAAGCTATTCACGCACTAACGAGAGCTCAAAATTCAACTTGTTTCCCCAAATTTGCCGGAGAAATTCCACAGATGAAGTCTTGAACGTCAACAACGGTGGAAAATAGTGCGAGCTACAAACACATCTCACTAGGCGTCAAAAAGGACACCGAACTCGCGGCGAAAGAATTCACACATAGCGAGTTTTGACTGACTAGGATTATCGGACAGATTCATACTATCCATCACATACGGTTCAGGCTTCAAACGAATACACTCGACACATATTTTCGAGGACATAAATAAACTCAAACCACGTTTCTGTTCCCAATTTGCGAAGCGAGATCAAAACATAATGTGTTTCTATCATGAAAAAATAACTGTATATATATTTTCGTCAGTTATTATAAAGAAGAAACGTATTCAAACGTGTAACTATGGCAATGAGCATTGGCTCACGCCTGAATCCTGGTGCTCTGTTTATATCCTAGCAGAAATTTTTATTCCTACTGAAGTCTTCTCCCTCAAGGACTCCATCAAACGGCAGTTTTTATACTGAAAAATTACAATATATGAAGGTCTCCGCAACTTGAATGAATAGATGAAGGGAAAAATCGCAGTAAAAAGGAGTACGAGTTTGTAATGGCATTAGTTTTAATTATGGCTTCTTATCAACTGCAATTCGTGACCACTCTTTCCAAAGAAAGCGGACAAGGTTTTACTTTTTTAAAAAATTACACATTTGCACCTGCTCTCCTCCCTTCGCAAGCCAAAATTTAATTTACAGAGGGAGTCTGGGATTGAATATAAACCACTAACGTGAACGATTATGGTTCCTTGTCTTCCAACCTCTTCTTATATCTGCCCTTTTACTGTCCGACAACACGTAGCAAAGTAAGTCAGTACACATTTCGAGGCGGGATCTTATTTGTGTGTACTTCTAGGCTTACAAAAAATATTTTAAGATTTCATCAAACCCAACTTCTTGGCCTCAATTTCGTAAATTAATAGCCGCCACATCTTAACAACGAAGACTTCCGCCTCTTCATCCAAGACCTGTGAAAGAAAATAATTAGTAGACATTCAAGAACAGCGTAAGCTCAAAACTCATAATCAATCTAACAACCTTAACAACGCTCCAACAGACTTAACAATCAAAATGACCGCAGTATGAAATTTTACATTTGAAAGCTTTTAATGAACCTGGTCACCTTTCTTGTTATTATAAAAAAGGGGAGACACTGTGAGAAGTTTAAAAGGCTTAAGAGGGACGTGCTGTTTTTTATCCGTTTGTACGATAACCTATCACACACTGAACACTCGACTTCATGGATTGCAATTAACCTACAGCTTTTGAACGAAACTGTTCACACATGTTAATGTAGGCCTTCCCTGAACCTTGATTGATTTCTAAGCACTTCTACATTAACCAAGTAAACTGCAGCAAAAATAATCCTCAAACAGACATACTGAAGAACAAAAGCTGAAGCCTAACGAATTCACAGCAATGAAACGAATTTTACCATCTGTACGTCGTTGACGATACTCTGGGCGTCTGATCCCAATAAAACTTTGGAGCAAATAAATTCGACTAATGTCGGCTCAGGTTCACCAATATACTCCACAATTTTCTTGTTAATCCAAGGCCGGATTCTTTTTTCCATCAGTGCCTGAGTGTTTCATAAAACAATTACTTCACACACTCGTCGGAGTAAATCGTATCACGAATAAGTTACCGCATCTACAACAGTCCATTCAATAGGATACTTGAACAAGGCTTCTTTGTCTGTAGGAATTTGGTCTATAACTGATTTAATGTGCTTTCGTTTCTCCTCCATCGATCTTTTATCTTCTCTGCTCTTCTCATCATCCTCGTCTAGAAAAAATAATATTATGGTTAATTTCAATACGAACAATAAATATACCATCAAATTTATTTCCACTCCAATTATAAATCAATGAATCTTTCTGTCCATTTTGATATGTATTATAGGTTAGTACATAGAAACGGTAGAAAGATTCATTCAATCAAGGAAAAATTACACATAGTTTAGTATGTTATTGGAGTAGGGGGTAAAACTGAATCATTAATCGTAAAAATAAAAAGTAACGGAAAAAGGAAACATTTACCTATACGAATAAGTTTTCGTTTCTTAGGTCCGCTACTGTCGTCATCGTCTGTGTTAAAGACGTCTCTGACGTCTAGCCTCTTTTTCTTGCTATTGTTGGATACGACAGGTGAACTTGCGGCACCTAACATATGTTTAGTAACGACAAACAATAATTTGAAAAGGCACTAATAAACACAAATGTATGTGAAATATTCAATAAAGAAAAAATAAAGGACCAAAAATTCATACAGAAAAAACTCTCACCAGTTTTGGACGTTACAGAAGAACTCGACATATTCGACGAAGACATAGACGCTGAGCCGAGATTAATCGAAATTTTTGGTGAACTATCAGCCGAATTGGCTGGTGACGTTAACCCTTGACCAGGACTCCATGACCGGGACGTAGATTCGTCTTCTAGGTCCATATTTACATCACCGCCTGACGCTGAATGGTTGGAGGTCGGTGGTGCAATCTGGGCATCGGTGTCTTGGAGGTCGGGTGACGCATTCTCCCTCATAGGTGACGCTTCTCTCGACGAAGAAGATGAGACGTCGATGGGCTTGGAATGGTCATAAGCAGGAAGAGGTAGTAGAGGCTTATACTGCGCTTCGCGCTCTTCCTTTGCCTATTTTTGTAATTTGAGCATTCGTTAAAATAAGTTCCGATATTAATTTTTCAAAATGGAGGAAACGGAAGTATATAAAATGTCAATTAAAACTAACTGGTAAAATAATTCTAATTTTCAGAAAGCGGAAAAAATTTTCAATAAAACTGGGTGACGGCTTATATCGTAGTATGTTATGGAATTAGTTTACAATAGAGAATCGGGAAATTGCAAGTAAGTTTTTCTGAAATGAGGGTGTCATGTGATTTCTGTCCAGAATTATTAAAATGAACAGCAGTTATAGAATGGTAAGATTGTCAACAGACTTTTTCAAATGCAGCTGAAGGATCGTCTAATCCTTGAGAAAATATTTTGGCTTTCAAAGCATCCAATTCGTCTTTTTCTCGCTGTCGGTCCTTCTCGTCTGCGTCTTTCTCTTTTTCTCGTTCTAATCTTCGTTTTTCCAGTTCTCTGCCCCTATAACGATAGGAAGAGTAATTTCCACCAAATTCACGAGGTAACTCTCCGTCAAATTAAATAAATGTTACGATACTTAAAACAATATTACTTGTAATATTTTGAATCATCGCGATCGTCATCATAATCTTCGAGGAATTGCTTCAGTTTTTTAGCATCTTTGGCTAAGTTAGCTTTCTTTTCTTCTTCTTTATCTTGCCACCGTGAGTATTCCTTCATTTTTTTCCGTTCTCTTGCTTCCCATTCACGAAGGCGCTCCTGGTATGCCACTTCTTTCTCCCTCGCTCTCTTCTCGTTCTTTTTTCGCTCTTTCGCTTCTTCTTCCACTTCTCTTTCCTTCAAAAAATCCACTTCTGTCTTTTTCACAGTGACAATTTCGGGTGACTGATCTTTAGACCTATAAAAAAGTAATAATTAAATTTCTTACAGAAAATCGAACATCATTGCTAGACAATAGATTACCGGCTCCTCGCACGTGTCGCAGGTTGAAGAGGCGGTCTACCTCTTCCACTTCGACTATCGGGCGTATTACTTTTCGGGGATCGATTTCTCGGCGAGGGCGACCTCCGACTGTCCCGGTTTTCTCGAGAATCTCGTGAATCGCGACCCCGATCACCCCGATCGCCTCGATCACCTCGGTCACGGTGCCGATCTCTGTGACGATCGCGTTCCGCGGCACGTTCTCGTTCTCGTTCCTCTCGCTCTTTTTGACGCTGTTCTTCCCGTTCGCGTTGCTTCTCTCGTTCTTCACGGTCTTTCTCTCGTTTCTTCTTGTCAACTTCTCGCTCCTCCTCTTGTTTCTACGTAGCAAAAATAGCAATTAAGCACACCAATATGTAGAGCAAATCTGTAGAGCATTACCTTCATAATTTCACGGAACTTGTCGATTTCTCGTGAAATCAGGTCTTTCTTGCCTTCTTCCATCGCGATTTTATCCAAACTCTAGAATAATAAAATAAAAGATGCATTATTAAAGGGTAAATCAGTCACTAACATGTACGACGTTGTGCACAGGACATTTAACACGCGAAGAATTTTAATTCTTTAGTTGATCGGTAATGCATACAATGTACACATTACGCAATACAACTTAAACAATATTTTCTAGAAGCTTTTTTTTAACAAGCGCTGGGTTGGTAACCTAACACTTAATGTTTAATTGCTAGGTTTTCAGTTAATTATTCATTGTTACGTGAAGCAAACAGATTCACTAAGTTGCTCATGTTGTCGAAGTACCGCGCAGAAAAACACTTTAAGCTTTACCGTGAATGCCAACGACAGACTATTGAAACTTTAATGTTAGTTATAAAACAATGTGAATATTCGAATCCGTTTGACCCCTATACCTTACCTAGCGAGCAGTATAGAAAGAACTCGCAAATTTTGGCGGATCTTATACTAGCATGTATTTTGCACATGAAAACAGCTCTGATTTGCACGAGACTTTGACAAACAACCCTTGCTACGATTCAACTATTTTATTTATTTTAAATACGCTAAAATGCTTAGTATTTTTCCAAAAGGCTTGCTGTTTTTGTCGCAAGTTATTCGGCTTTTATTAGCTTAGAGATACTACGTCACGAATTCGCGACTTCTTTATTTATTTACGTTTTATATAAAAGGCAAGGAGAACTTTACAATTTGAATCAAGAAAAATGCTTACGTGTTTGTCTTCCTCCTTGCGGGCTTTGATATTATCCATAACTTCTTTTCTGGCTGCTTCGCGAGCCTCTGCAGCCTTAATTTCGCCTTCGTGTTCTTGTACTACTTGGTTAATTCGCTCTCGCGTAATTTCGTCGTCCACTTTCATAGCTTCGGACAAGTACGAGTTATCTTTGTCATCAATCACTTTGCTCTCTTCCACAATGGAGCCCTTCGAGCGCAGCTTTTGTCGCTTGTACTCGTCCAGACTCACTTTCGTCTTCGCATCCACTTTCACCACCAATTTCTTCGCAGCAATCTCGAAATCGTGCAACAAGCGAATACTTCGCAAGGCTCCATCAGGATTACTGAACTCGCAAAACCCAAAGGCTATACAAAGATATTATAATACTGTTTTATGATTTATTCATCAAGAAAAAAATAATATGAGAGCTTTCCAAAATACGAGCGAAACAGACAACAAGTCCACACGATTCATTACCCTGAAGCATGCCCGATGCTCCTTGTACTCGTTTCCAAGACAAAACATGGCCGCAAGCGGCCAATAAGAGCCGGACCATAGCGTCGGGAGCATATTCCGAAATATTGCCCACAAAGACTGTTGTGGAGGGTCCTTGAGCTTCTTGAGAGCGTAAATGAACCACAGAAACAGAATGTGAAGCTCGTGGGGGAGGACCTCGCATTGGACCGTGGGACTGCGGAGGAAAATTGCCTCCTGTTGGGGGAGGAGCCATAGGCGGTGGTCCTCTGTAAGGCATGGGCGGTGCTCCTACCATAACCTAAGTACATTAATAAATCGATGTTAATAACATTAAAAATTGAATTATTAAATATTACTGGGGGCATCATCCCGGGCATCACTGGAGGATCTATAAAATAAAATAAGAAAGTTAGTGCACTAATTCATGTTTCCATGCAATTTTTCGTCTATTTTAAACGATAAGAAATTAGTCCATACTACTGTGCATGTAGCCTGGAGGCATTCCTGGCATTATGGGAGGTCGGTGGAAAGACATTTTACACCTGTAAATAATCCAAAGTACCAGATTAGCTGTATTTGCTATGATGGAGTTAGTGATTTGTCAAAGTTTAGAAGGTTGAAATGATTGTATCAAATGATTAGGAAACTGCAACCAAATGAAAGGGTAAACAAGCTTACTTAAGTTAAAAAAATAAAACTAGTAAACAACAATTGCGATTTACGAAAACTAAAACGAATTTATGGGAAACATTCTCTACGAAGCGTACGGGAAGAAACATTTGACACAGTTAGTATTGATGGCTATAGTTAATCACAAGGTAAATGACACTACACGGAAAGTACAGTTGGAATTTTTACTTAGTGTTTGAAGCAAAACCGGTGCAATTTTTAAAAGAAAAACTTTTATGTTTACAGATTCACTAGGCGACTGATAACTTGACTTTTTACACAATGCACGCCGCTATGGCACTCCACGCCACCTGGCAGTCCCAGCTTAAACATGTCTGCACACAACATGAGTCGCCACCTAGGAATCTTCTGTCGAAGCATTTTGAATTTTCCCTTTCTTTCTAATCTTTCTAATTTCATGAGCAATGTGAGAAACAACGGTTTGATTTTGAAGAATTTACTGCAGAGCTTCCTAATAGTTTTTGCCAGTTACTTGCAATCATCGATTAGGACAATCTCTGTACCCTGTGTAATGAAAATTTCGATAAAAAAGACAAATCAAATTCAAGGCTACGATAATTTACCGAAGGATAAAGGGATCGTATGTTTAATGGCTCGGGCGACTTTGTGAAAAGTTTTTATAATTTAATCATTAGTTCTTGGCAGTAAATTTTGGATAATAACACCTAATGTACATCGTAATACCTAATGTACCGAGAGTTTCAAAATGTAAAGAATTTTTCTGTTTTACTCGATGTGTTGAGGTTTTCTGAGTTTGCGAATTATATACTCGCGCTACATAACAGCCATTTTGCGGAAGCGCGTTCTCATATAATAAAGAAAGCTTGCAAAAAGAGACTATGCAGATACGACAGATGAGACCCCGGGCTACAAGCACGTAAACTGCTAGTGTGACATATCCTAGGAAAAGAGTTTTCAGCAGTTTTGTGAGCAGCTTCATTACTTGACAGTTTCAACCAAAATTTTCATAGCTCTATAGGCTACGAAGTCTTGTGGGCCCAAGTCCTTCGTAAAAGACGGTTCAGTTGGAATACCGAACGTTTGTAAAAAAAATCAACTTATGAGCTATAGATAACTGGGGGATGTTTGAGATCTGGGCTACAACAGAATAACACAAATTTTTTTCAAATAGAAGAAAAGAATGCCAATAATGTAAATCCGATTTAATCCTTTCTTCGTGCGAACGGACTTACTATAGGCTTTATTCTGTTCACTGTACGCTTACTACAACGACGAGCGTTTGCACAAAATAGTTTATAAATTTTGAACAAGCTGCAAAACACTGCGCTAGATACTTATACTCTAAAGTATTTTATAATCTGGTGCAAAAAGTCAAGGGAGACGCTGTGCGACGTACGTAGCAAAAGTATATTTTAAAGAAAGGTATATCGATACGGCATCACTGCCCAGTAAAGCATTTTCGTCACTGGCGTCGAAACCCTTTCAAGTGCTGCACATTTCCCCCAGAATATCTCATCCATAAATAAGGTCTTTTTTATTATTAAAAGCTCTTTTTTAGAAAAACAACGGTATAACCGTTCTAATTTCGATTGATCGTCGATAAAAATGTTACTAGCTAGTTCCTTTATGCGAAACTCGGTCAGCTTAAACACAGTGTTACTTTTGACCCAACGTTAATCGACCGTAACAAACATAATTTTACTCAGGATCGTTTGCTCTGTTTTCTCCTTTTCTTCTATTGTATATTATAATTAGCTAGTTGAACACTTATAAACTTTTTCTTTTACTAATTATTACTTCAATGGGTAGCTTAGTTTGCCCACTTTGAAGAAGTATGAGTGTCTGGGGCCGACTGGATTGCCAGCGGAAGAGTGAAATATTCTGCACTATAGACACTCCAATTAGGACGACATTATGAAGTTCACAATGCTCAAATATTTCGGACTTCATTATGGTCATTATGGAATCTTGAGAAACTGTCACACATATGCGGTTTTGAAATACTGACTTCTTATTACAAGCAAATACACCGCTTGGTATCAATATATTTGATCAGAAGTATAGATTTTTCCGTGTTCATTGCTGTTTTCTATTCTAAGTCTACAGTTATCCTCGCACCAGTCATTATTCCTTGCAGAAATCCGACATACACTGTTAAAACGGGTGCTAAAAACTGGTTATTTATTTTTTTTTTTTTTTTAGAAAATTCCAGACATTGGTATTTCGCCTCAAAATTGACAGCTATCCCGAAAGCTGGTTTGCTCCTCTCAGTAATGGGGCAACTGGTGCTCATAACTGGTAGCTCATGCACAAAGACGGCGTTGTAACCACTATCATTAGTACCTCTCCCAAAAACAACAGCAGGCCATCGCAAGAATAGGTGGATTAAATGGCCGAGAACTGGTATTTACACGTATTGCTAATAGAATGTATGAGTTCCAAAAGGGGGAGAAAACCAAGCTTGGGAGATAAGTGTTGCGTTGTTACTAGCAGGGCAAGTATTCAGGACTGCTCATATTATTACAGTTAATAAATCAAAATACCGTGCGTAAATAGTTTATAAGTTAACCCTATGTGTAGATATAGTCATGGGACTGTTCGTTAAAACTAAAGCAGAAGCTCATGCCTTACGGATACTTATTATTTTGACAACGCGACATTTGCCAAAGGTGTTGAACTTACCCTAACTTTCCGTCAAGGGAGGTGACTTGGCTTAGATGCATGGATGTGTTTTATGTTTGTATTCGTCTGTTATGTTCAGTAAACGTGGGCGACATGTAATGCAGTGACTCGTGAAGAACTTAGATGACGTGTTTATGTGTCGTGACTTCAAATAACTTGACACTTATTTTTAACTCGCGTTTTGTGATAATTTTTACCTAGAAAGATTGATTAATCTTTTCTTGTGTGTTGACTTTTGCATTAATTGTATTTCGCATTGTATTGTATTTTAACTAGGGTACAATTTCAATTTTAATTTATTTGCTTTTAACTTGACCAGGGTTTTTAGTGAACAAAATTGTAACAAAGTAAAATTCTGCTTCAAATACAGTACTCAATAGTAAGTATGCCTTTAGGAGAATTTTTTTTAAAAAAATGTGGGTTTTATTTCGTAAATAGGTATTTTAATATACGTGCGTTTCGCAATTTACTCTTTAAAAACGAAGGATTATAAATACTATTTACTGGCGCTGAGATCCCTTATTCTGGAGTTAAATAGTAACGATTTTGGGGGTTCGTAAATACCAGTTTCTGAGGCTTGCGTACGCCGTTCTTAGCATGGAAGTCCCATAATTTATTCCTGGTTTAAATAACTTCCAACCTAGCTCCTGTCGTTTTTGGGGTATATTTGCCCCAGAAGATTGGGGAATTTTCTTACGGTGTACGAACATTGGAAATCTGTCACTTTCGAATACGTACTTTGCAAATGTATGAAAAAAGTACAGCACAGTGTTGACTTTCGCTGTCTTGAAGCAAAGATCCCACGAGAAGAAAATCCCCTTTACACTTACGCTACAAAAGTTATCATCACTACATGGCGTGTAAAAACACACGGATAGGCGAATTAAAGAATTGTATATTTTCCAAATAACAAATATTTATTTTAAATTCGTTTTGAAAGCATTCAATAATAAAAAATAATTAAACACCGCGTTAAACGATCCTTTTTACACAATTTTGTTCCCATCTCCTATGTTCTATTTATCAGTACTTAATGTGCGTGGAACTGGACTTTTTGGAAAATAATGTATAGTAAATAATGTAATACAATCACAAATGGGAGTTTTACACTTATTTAAAAATTGTTAAAAATTCGTCACTTGACCTTTGATGTGAGTGTAATGGTAAATATTCAAGGTTCATACTAATCTTAGCTCTTCTGTAGCTTACATGAAGTTCACATTAACCTGCGACAGCGCACTGCGATAGTCCAACTGCGTATACTTTATCCTTTGTCCTAGCTTTTTATGGTCTTCACTGTGCATCGTAAAAACTATCGGACTTCTACTTCTCTTAAAAATCCACTCTGTTTTTCCATTTTCGTTTCTGTTTGCAAGGGTAATAAGCATAACTTACGTTGCCTTTTCATTTCTCTTCTCACAGGTATATCGCTCATTAAAAACGCTCTTCCGTACCGGCACACTTTGTTCGTGCGTTAACACCCTGCAGCAGAATTCTGTGATAACTACCACATACTCATTATGTTTTTCATAGAGTGAGTTACTTCTCAAACGACACATGATTTTGAAATATTTAAATTTTAATTCCATGCATATAACACAATACAATATTCTCTTTTTCGTACACCCCTTAATCCCGCGTGAGACAGGAATATGCGTTAATACGACTTCTTTATTGTCTCACCACCGAACATAGGCTGAAAAGGTGTACATTGTCTGAAGAACAAAAGGGGCTAAAAGATAAATAAGAAATGACTCGTGTGTAAGGTAACTGGAGACCTAATTTCCCCTTCTTTCCCAAACCAAAATCCCCAGGAAGGAACTGAAGAAGCGATAGCTCCCTATTTTCCACCGGAGGAGGGGGTTTTGCAATGGGTGGAGTCAAAATTATTACTGCGTGGCCGTGCTGGTGGGACAACCCGTCTGCCCAATGATTGGCTTTACGGCGCAAGTCCGAAGATTTCGTTCGTTGCAGGGGCTTCACTGTCCTTCGTTTTCCCTCCATGTTCAATCCGCAGTCGTATTCTCTCTTCGCTTTCCCGTGCATTCAACATGACGTTAGTGAAAGTAAAAAATAACCACTTTCCTTGCAACAATGTGAAATCTATTAGTAATACTGTCTAGTACACTACTATTTCCTTCGAATACAACTTACAAACCAATCAGGATTATCCGAGATTTGTGATGTGCTGGCAAAACAAAATGAGCTGAATTTCTAATGCAAGCGCTTATTGCTTCTTAAAGCAATAACTCGTCTCTCCGGAACCATGGATACAAGGCTTGTTATTCCTTCGACCTCGATTTCGCTGTAGCAAGATCAAACTTTAGTGTGCGATTTCCGGCACTCGTCTTACGGTTATGAAGTGCTAAAGTGCTAGATGATTTAGTGCCATAGCGGATTACGTAGCATCTCATTCAAAGAAATAGTACCGTAGAAATACTCACCCCATCGGACTTAGCGCAATACTATGCCGGGCGGTAGGAGGGGGCTAGTAGCCCCCCAAAATACCTTCTTGGAAAATATTATTCGCCGATCAGGCTCTCAAGGTAAAACCTAAATATTCTTGTAAAGTTGGAGTTAAGTTTTCCGGTAAGTTTAGGGAACTCACAGTTTGTAAGTTTAACCTTTTCTGTCAATGCCTCTAGCAATCTAAAGGCAAAGTGTGGGTGTCGAGTATCGGTAATTTTCGGGGCCCAATATCAAGATGACCTTTACCTGGCACTCCAGTCAGCCTTTAAACTTCCAAGGAAACTTGCCGAGGGGTGGTCGTAAGAGGAAAGGAATGTTTGCTCCTTCCGACCATAAGATTTACGTAACGTGCTTTTGAACTTCCGTCCCCAATAACAATGACAATAACAATCGAAAATGCTCGTTGTACTTTGGGAAGTTGTTGAAACAGTGTTTAGTTTTACGGATCTTCGGTTTAAAGGTAAATCCAGAATCAAAAGAAGGCCGTCTATTACTGCGTTAAGTCGCGCGCAGGTAGTTTCTTAGGACAAAAAGGCGAGGCTCGAAGTTCCAGTCTTATCCAAGGAGGGTTTCCGTTGTGAACCATTGAGCATACTTCACTTTTTCTCACCTCCATTCTTCAATTCGCAACCTTACGTTCCACTGCAGTAGTTTTCCATCGTCAAGCCAGTGAATGGTGTTCAACCGTGTGAACAAATGCTGATTTTATATTTTGTATACTCTTGGAATGCGAGTGTCATTGTAAAGAATTTGCTGGATCTGTTAGATACGGAAGACTGATCTGCAGTTTCAAACAAGAGCGCACGTTCAATAAATTAAGAGCTTCTGTTAATGTATTTCGAGTGTGAAACCATTTTAGTCCAATATTCATTACTCTTTCCGAAAATTATTATTAAATATGTTAGAACCAGGGCCATAACCAGGATTTTGGTAGGGGATGGGGTAGTTTTTGCTGGTTTCTACCCACGTGAAGTTTTCTGTGTACTTGATTTTCTCCTATCTTCATTATAAAATTCAAATTTAATTGTTTTACCTCCCCGCCCCTGTATAAAGGGATGGGTAAAACTACAGAGCAATACATATAGAACAATATGTACACTTATGGTCCTAGATCGCGGACTTTTGAACAAATGCTTGAGATTTCCTTTTTTCTGAATTACTGAATTTTTTATGAGATATCTGTGTTTAAATATATAATTTGCCTACAGCAGAGTTAGTTGGCAGACTATTTAATCAATATCTTGCACGTTCAAGTCTGCCTATTAGTTTTCCTCAACTTATACTTCCGTGGAAATTTTTACTTATATCTTTCATTATGATACAGTTGTTGACGAATTTTTTGTTCCTTTGCGTCTTCTGTCCCGAGAACTGACATCCAGCGTGACTACAAGCTTGCGCGCTTTCATTACTTTTGGTCATTTTAGGTTTCTCTTCGTTAACAGCGGTTTACCCAACTGTAAGATAAACTTATCAACCTGCAACCAAATGACACTACAATAGTCCTTTGAAGGAGTAGAACACGCTTCCTGGTTTAGCTTCAAAAAGCCTATACGAAAACTAAAGCACAAATTGGAGCTTCTATTTAAGAAGTGCTTACAAATGTTTACGAATGCGCCATTTCTTGTAATCCGCCCATAAAAAAAAACTAAGCAGTTAATATTTCTTACAAGATGAAAAGATCCAGATTTCTGCCTAATATCAATAATCTTGGCGAGAAGAAAACAACACACAACAATGTTTGAATCTGAGGGGAAAAGGCTTTAAATGATGTTTACAGATCCGGCATGAAAAGACTTATGAAGTTTAAAAAGAGAAGGTGGTTCAAGAGGAGATAAAACCGTTGCACAAAAGAACAAGCCAGTATTCATCGTTACCCTTGTATAGAAAGGTCTTTTATTAAGAGGCTCTTGAGTTGTTTCTCCTTGAAGAAGGTTGATAAGGTTAGGTTTCAATATTTTCGTGTTACTTTAATGCAAGTCGAAAAAACACGAGCCATGTTATGGTCAAATAAACATAGTACCCTACAAGTAGGAAGTATAAAGGAAGATACGCGTCCAGAACAGGAACATAAAGCAACACAAAAGGCTCCTCTTTTATTTTTCTTTCAACAATTCTTTATCGGACTATTGCCTAACAATACAAATAATATACATGGAACGTTGGTACCGGCAGGCTCCAAGTCAGCGCTTTCGTATTGATTTTCTAGAAAGCGGATAGGACGACTCTTTCCCTTCCCTTCTTTCACATATACATATACACATAACACGCCGAGTTACCACAACTTTTTATTTCATTTCTTATCCTTTTTTTGTCACTTTTCCATTAATCTGAGTTAGACGAAGCGTCGAAAAATGGTAAACGCTCCTAAACTGGACAAGCGTTGAGCCCAAAGAAATATTTACACAAAAATGTAGCGCCCTAAAATGGATGAGTCCTGGTGCGCCGTCTACTTCTCCAATGATCAGAAGAACTGAGTACAAAGTGAATTAGTAAAAAATATTTTCAACCTAGAAAAATGGTTAAGAGTCACGCGAAATTTGCTATCGTTCCAATCACATTAGATGTTGAGCCCATAAAGGGTGACGTCATTCCTAACGTGCGTGCATAACGTGTGTATGTGTTTTGTGTATTTCAGCCAGGTAGAGCGTAGCATCGATCCACCTCCCCCCATCCAAATCTCCTCCTCGCCCAAGAAATGACTTTTCCATTTTGCAAGTGCATTTATTGTAAAAATTTTAAATAAAGAACACATTAAAAAAAATTCTGACCTGTCAACATACCGATAATTGGTGAAGAACTTCGTTTATGCTATACTGAACGGTTAAAAAAAAAAAACTGACACTAAGTCTCGTTTACATTTTCAGGGAATTGAGCGTACAAAGCTTAGAGTAAAAACGCAATCTGTAGACACTTGCCTAAACTTGTCCGAAAAATAAGATGGAGAGTAAACATGAATATACCCGCAAAAAATCTTCCCTTTATTCCCCACATGTTAGAAATACGTTTTGCTGAAACAGCAAGGTCTAAAACTGCACAGTAAAACTTCGTTAAAGATACTATAGGGATTTTCTCTTTTGTTTTGGCACACTTGCAGAATGAACTTAGGGTATGGATTCAGTTAACTACATCACGATCGTTTCATATCGATCGTCGCACATGTAAGGTATGAGAGGACGAGCTGCAGAATAACAGGAATGATAATTGAATATTTTCGTTGACTGGCAGTTTGTTATGGTACGTCCCTAACTAACTATTTCTATTGATTTGTCTTATATTCGATCACGTACGAAAATTTATGGACCTGTTCTTTATGAAATGCGTTCTCCTGTGTAAGTTTTAGCCTCTAAAACGTTCTGTTAAAACTTAAGAAACATTCTGCAAAAATCTGACATACACTGTTAAAGCAGATACTATTTTTTTTTTTACAAAATAGCAGAAATTGGTATTTCCCCTCAAAATTCATAGCTGTCCCCAAAGATGGTATGCTCCTCTCAGTAATGGGGCAACCGGCGCTCATTACTCCTAGCTTAGGCACAAAGACGACGATCTCACCTCTATTATCAGTACCTTTCCAAAATCAACGGTAGACTATGAGCAAGAATAAGTAATTCAAATGACTAACAACTGGTATTTACACGTACTGCTAATAGTATGTATATGTTCAGTCAGACAACCAAGCTTGGACCAGTGTTGCGTTGTTACTAGCAGGACAAGTTATAAGGGTTGCTCAACTTATTACAGCTAATAAATTAAAATACGGTGTGTAAATAGCCCATAAACTAACTCAGTGTGTGAAAATGGTCATGGGACTGTTCGTTAAAACTAACGCAGAAGCTGATGTGTGTATGTTGATTTTTGTATAAATGTGTT